>JAAVTZ010000236.1:0-73869 GCA_014898835.1 Fusarium lateritium
ACAGTGGGGAGTAACCGTTAGGGTCCAATTGGTTGACATCGACGGAGCCTGTATCAAGCAGTAGCTTCACCATATCTTCGTGATTCTCCTCCATGGCCCACAGCAATGGGGAGTAACCGTCAGGGTCGAATTGGTTGACATCGACGGAGCCTGTATCAAGCAGTAGCTTCACCATATCGTGATCCTTCTCCATGGCCCACAGCAATGGGGTTAAACCATCAATGTCCGATAGGTTGATGTCGAATTTGCCCGTATCAAGAAGAAGTTTAGTCATTTCATGATATCCCGCCTTTACGGCTCTCACAAGTGGTGGTATTTCCTCTTTGCGGGCCTCCTGTATCAGACTCTGGTCTGCCTGTAAGATTGCCTTTACCAATTCTAACTCGTCGCATTCAATAGCATTGACAAAAAGGTTGAGCGGTATATACGCTCGCTCCCCTTGGAGGATCAAGTGTAGTGCAACTTCAAAGAAGTTGTGTTTGTAGGCCACGAACAAAGCTGTTTCGCCTTTCCTATTTCCTAAGTGGACTGCTTCAGGCGCGGCACGAAGCAAGACTTTAACGGTGTCTAAGTGATTGTTTAATGTGGCAGCCAGTAGCGGAAAATCACCGTTTCGTCCCTGAGAGGTCGCTGAAGAGCCATGTGAGAGCAGGAGACTGACCAACTGCGTTTTCCCTCTTCGTGAGGCAACAGTGATTGCCTCATCATCTTGCCAGTAATCCCTGTTGTAAAAGTCGCTCTCATACTCATATTCTTGATCGAAACCAAGAAATTTGCTTGTATTGGCCCCAGCCTTTAGTAAATCCGGCAAAAGCTCGTGTAAGGTATCGTCATCATGAGAAGTCTGATTTAGATTTTGTACTGCAAAGAATACAGCTCCGTCAAGGTTTGCACCTTTCTGTATCAGCGTAGATAATAGCTGCTTATCTTTGCTACTGACGGCGTGAAACAAGAGCCCCTTTTCGTTTTTGACATCGGCGCCTGCGTCGATCAGCCGTAGTATCGCCTTTTCATCCCTCACCGATACAGCTACGCTCAAAGGAGTCTCGCCGTCATCGTTGTCAGCATTGGCATGAACAAGATAATCCTTTCTCTCTACTCCGGCACTAATCTGAGCAACACTCAAATCGACTTCGTCATCTTCAACCTGCCAGGCTATTGAACGATTCAGTAGCATGAGGGCCACATCTTGGCGGTTCTCTCTGAGAGCGACAAGAAGGGGGGTATTCCCATAGGAATCTCTAGCAACCAGTTGTGCCTCATCTTTCTGAAGGAAAATATCCAGGAAACTGGCAGAGCCAAACCCTATCAAGACATGCAGAGGTGTTGTATCTTCGAACGGCCACCCCATTGGTGCATAGATTCTGTCGGGGTCCATTATCCTCCATACAGTCGCAAGCATCTTCAAGCGCTGGGGTCGATCCCATTGAATGAGTGTCAGGAGATCAGTCTGTAGAATTCCTTGCTTCTCAACAGCTCTGATGTGATGAAGGACAAATGCTACTCCGTAAGGCATTAGTGGAAACCTTGTAGAGAGCTGGCCTCGAGATAGCAGTAGCTGACCGCTATCTAGGATTTCTGCTAGTGTTATGTACCTAAGACATGACCTCGATATTTCGTAATGGCCTGCTCCAACCACAGATTGGGAAGTAGGTCCGTGATTGACGTGGTTGAGAAATCTTTCGACAACGAAGTCCGCAGCTGATTGATGCACGAATTGAGCTTCCCGATCCCAGTCCTCTCCATCGAGCACGTAAAGTTCCCAGACCTCTCGAGTCTGGAATTCCACTAAGCCTCTGGAAATGTGCCGAACACGGATTTCGAACTGAGACAAACTGTCGGAATAGTTGTCATGGCATCTGAGTTCCTCGACTGTTGTATGATGCATATCTTGATCGGTAGAGAGCGCCTCTCGAAGCTCTTGCGCAGACAAAGGTCGCTCGGCAAATAGAACCCACCGGAACAGTTTCGTCATTTGATGCTCCTCTTCCTTATTCGCTCCACTCAAGATGACAGCGTACAGTTCATTGAGGTCCTCTGGGATAGTCGTGATCTTTTCATGCAGGGTCTCAATCCTGGCGCCAGTCGCGTTCTCGTCATGAATTCTGTCAGCGATCAGTATTGCCCACTGGAATCCTCCATGGGCCTTCAACAGAATCTCGGTCTCGATGCCTCGACGTTTTTCGGGTGGTTCAATTTCCTTCAATCGGTCCTGAATGACCAATCTGATATCCTTGTCGTTCCTCCCTTCCACATAGATTTTTGAAATTGTCTCGTGGCCGATAATGGGGTAGTGTCTTGAAGAGAAACATATCTTCACCAATGCCTTTTTGTTCTCGACGACGTCCATGATTTTTTTGAAGTAGCCCAGTAACAATTTGGCATAGTCTTCCCCACACTCGTCAAGCGCGTCAACGAATATTACCACCGGTTGGTTCTCCGTTCCCTCGGACAAAACCTTAGACATGAACCCTTCGAGTTCCTTTTCAGTCCAGCGCCATCCATTGTTGCGTTCATACGATCCATATCGCTCCTCTCGGTCTTTGAAGCGTCCAGTGAGCTCGGCAAGGTATATCGGAAACGACCTTAGCATCGAATTGAGCAGCGCACGAAACAGACCCAGTGGTGACTTTTGCAGAGTTACCCCTCGACCGTGAATGAAGAAGGACACTACGAGTTCTTCAGACTTTCTGCGGTCCATCATATCAACGGCAAACTTCATGAGGACAGATTTCCCTGTTCCAGGATTACCCTTGATCCAGAAGAGGCCACGTGGTTTGCTCATCCAAGTCTGGTATTGGGAGTCGTCGAGAAGCCACTCGCAAGTGTCTTTTGCATAGTGGATTTCGGAGTACCTGTGCTCTTGTTCCTGGAATGACAGCGATCTGAGACACTCTATACCAGATTAGCAGCTTTTTGTGGACAATCATCGAGCTACATACCCTTTTCATCATCCGAAAGTGATACAAGTGCTGAAAAAGACATCAGTATATTATGTAGCTACATACTGAGACCTGACTACCCACCGTTGACCCCAACTCCTGTACCTGTAGCGTAGTGTCGGCCTCGAGAGATGCTTAGTAGAGGTCGTAGGGCAATCATGACGCGTTTGTATAGTACGTCATGTGCATTACTATACTTCACCATCTCCGAGTGATTACGGTCAATTGGGTGTTGATGCTGGCTACCACAGGTTGCCGAGGAGACTTCAACCAGTACTTTGCTAGGACCAGTCATCTTCCACTTGCCATCTTGTCCCTGAATGATGCATTAGAGATACAATCATGTTATACGGGATTCTGAGAAACATACTTCCACTCCCGTTGGAGACTCTTTAGTTTCATAGAAGGATACGATAGGACAGCGCCTTGTACCCAATGCACTGCTGAACTCTCTTTGTAGACGTTGAAGAAGGGGTGAATTCTTGTTCAAGGACTCAAGAAGAGCCCGATTAGGCAAGTCTTTGACTAATGGCACAAGGCACTCAACAGCCAGGCCTTGATGAGGGACACCGAAAAATAAGAATCCAGAGATGCCGTTCAAAATCGAGGTATCAGACCCAAGGGGTTCTTCTTTCAGCCTTAATATGGTCTGCGCCCGATTCGTAAGTAAATGGCTAAGCAATCGCCCGCATAAAGTTGCAAGTACAGAACCAACCTCTTTGATAACCAGGCCTCCCAGACTGTGCCCAATGAGTACTATGGGACGTTTTTGGCTTGGGTCCTGAAGGTTGTATCAGCTAAAAGGAGCTGGCGGGAGGAGAAACCTATAAACATACCCGGATTCCTTCAAGATCGAGGTGCAAGGCTCGGCCTAAGTCCGTCAGGCTCTGAAATGAGCTGCTCTGCGCGAGTTGGCTGTTGTATCCGTACGTCAAGACCCTTGCATGAGGCATTTCTAACGGAAGAGCGTCGCGAAGCCACACAAAGCGGCCAGACTTTTCTTTGAAAGAACCGAGCGCATGTCCCCCAAGGCCGCACACCACAACCAGACTCAAGATATGTCAATACTAGGCGTACCTATGAATTGCACTTGCTGACTTACTCAACATGACAATCATGATCACTGGCGCGCTGAAGGGGTGTGAAACCCGTGAAGTGGGTATCGAAAACAAGAGACTTGCCAAAGTCGAGGTCAGCTTCATCCGGTAGGTCGATTACCCATTCATCTCCAGAGCGATCAGATAGAGGGTTTGGGATAGTTGGGAAGCTGAGTGTTGCTGTTCTGCTATTCTGATCGCCAGGTGAGATTGCAAGGGAGTAGACGGTAGGGCTTGTGCTAGGACCAAGGTCAAGAGCCTGGCTAACCAGATCACGAACTTGAGTCCTAGTTTCGTATTCCAGCGGAATCCCCCGTAATCTGAAATTTAGGTAGCTGGGCATGGCTGACGCTGCTGCCGGCAAGGCAAAATAAGGTCAGATCATAAACATCTCGCACATGACGAAAGAGTAATAGAAGAGGCTGGCGTTTGGGGCTGTCACTCGCTTTATGGATGCTGACTTTGGCGCCGAGGCTGAGCAATTAGGTGTTGGCGCCCAATAACGTCTTGCACACACGAAACGCATGACCCAGATACCGCCTTGGACGGTGGGCGAATTATAGCTCTTAGACGCGGTTGGCCCAGGCAGAAGTGCAAATGTTTCACAGCCCCGCACCAAATGTGCCTTGCGATCAGTTTAAGGTGTGCCCAAATTTGCATGTCCAGCGCATGGATTTCGGAAGAAGAGGCGATGATATTAGCTGTCTACTTTACTAACGTACATAGAACACGGTCGTATCGCAACTGGGTCTGTCTTCGTCAAGAGCCGCCGTTTTTTGATTGCAAACTCCCACTCCTTAGCTATGTTGTGTACCAAGAAAATCACAAAACCAAGCAAAAGCCCGGATGAAATTAGAATCACCATGACAATGATTGCAAGCGCCGTTCCTTTCCAATGTGCGCCACCATCTGTTTCAACGGACGCCACAACCTGCAATCCGCTTAGAGCCACAAACACGACGCCGATCGCGAACAAGACTGGTCTGTAGAAACGAGCAAAGTATTGTCCATTTTGGCAATCGAATCTTTGAAGTGCCAGTTATTCAGAAGAAGCGCTGTGTATAGGTTTAGACGAGTAAGGCGGGTTTCACCATAGGTATAATGTATGGAAACATTCGTGTCTGCAATCTTGTTTGAATTAGAAGTAAATTTGCAGACTTGATCCCAAGTGAAATCTTCTGGGACAAGACGCAGGTCCGGGTCTTTGGCGATGCGCAAGTCAGATTCGTGCTGTATCAAGTAGTAGTATGTGCGTAAATAACCCAACGCGTTCCGCTGGACACACGGCTCTTGGCTGGTAACGCTTTGGCAAATATGGTCTTTCCAGAAGTCATACTAGCCAATAAATCGTGGAAGTGGCTTAATAAAGATACGGTCGTAGATCCAAACGAGGTGTAACTTTGGGTCCTCTGTCACGACGATCGAGCGCCGTGTTACCAGCCGTCGGTGAAACGGGGATATACTCCTGCTGTCTTCCTTAGACATCCACCAAAGCTTGGCTGATACTCGATCGAGATCTTCTGAACAAAGTTCTGCCGTAAGCAGCTCCTTGACCCCGGCTTTATCGTCAAGAGAAACGCGGGGAAATCCTAGTACCTGTCGGGTCGGCGCGTCCCGGACTAGCTGATCGGCGAACTCAAAAGGTGGCTTAGACGCATCGAGAACCATGGTGATATGGCGATTTAGAATGATCGAGTAGAAGTTATGCGTCTGATTGAAGCTTGGAATCAGGCTGCCCAGAAATTACGTGGCCACCTAGACCAGCCTAGATGCACTTGGCTCCCAACAGAGTCCTGAAAAGCGTAGTACACCGGCGTGCCGCCCGCCCCTCTCCAAGACAGACAATCCAGTGAATACTTAATACCGAGGAGGTAGGCAATGAGACAAACTTCCAAGCAAAGCAATTTTTGTCTCCTTTTCCTGTCTTTCCATTTTCCTTGCTTATCAACCCTGGCTTGCTGGCCCGAGAATTCGCGTGTACATTGCAGCCAAAGGCAATAACGCCAATTATTAACCAGCATAATCTATCATTCTAGTTCCAAATACTTGAAGATATTTAACAAGCCCTGATTATCACCTTGTTCGGTACTAGTCTTATCCTTATCCACCCACCCATTCGTCCATCCTCCGCCAAAACCAACAAGCCATGCATCTTCGTTCTCGTCAATGACCACATTAGCCGCATTAACGTTGCCCCAAACCAGCCCAATATTGTGCAACTCCCATATAGTCTCGCTGATCTGAATTCCCCATGTCCGCCTTGTCTCTACCGGTACAGCAGAAATGCCAATATCCCATAGGTCTCCCCCAAGAAGGCTATGCGGAATCCAGTCGCGAAGAAGTCCAATGAGAGCTCCCGTTTCGGCATGCGTAACGTATGCTAAAATTCTTGGGATTCGGATCCTTGCTCTAGAACTGATCTGGCTTATCCTTTGCATGTCCTTTAGCTCTTTCTCAAGCTTAGGATTGGCTAATCCTGCGGGATCAGCCTTGCACATCATCGTTTTGGACCCAACGCAAACTTTGCAGGCGGTTGAAGAGCCACTCGTGTAAACCTCTTGGACGATGATGTCTTTCGCTGTGTATTTGGGTAGCTCGGTAATCAACTCAAGCTCAATCACGTCCCGAGGTTCCGGCGCTTTGATTGGGACAGAAACTGCCTCGTCTGGGCTGATAGGAAAAACAAGTGGTTTCCCCTCGATAGTTTGAAGGCGGTAATTGAATATTTCCTTGTATAGGTGCGAGTGTAGATCGCGGTGTTGGTCAAGGTCTTGTTCGGCCAGTATAGGCGCGATCTCTTTGAAAGATGCACCCCCAACATCAAGGATAATATCGGAAACTTGGTCGATGATGAGGTCGTAGTCATCATCATCATCGGCAACTATAACTCTGTTCAAAAGACTTATCAATCGATCTTCAGGATTTTTCTCTTGCTGATCATGGCCTGGTTGTTGAGGAGAGCTTGCAAAGAGCGACAAGACTATGTGCTTCTGATTGAACATGAAAGAGATGTCAGCACTCTCTGCATCGCCCCCATTCATCTCCAGGACATCGAATTGATCTGGACTGTCTTTGTCCTCCATAATTCATTTGAACACTAAAGAGTTCGTGGGGGGTAAAAGACTTTGAGTTGCGAAAGTATACGTGAAAATGAGGCTTTAAGAAACGATACACAGCTCACCGAAAACGTAAGCTGTGCACGTGACGATCAAAATATTCGCACAACTTTTTTCAATCAATTCATAACCTCCACAATTGAAAGCCAAGAGCATTTTTTTTAACAAATGAGATAAATTAAAGGCCTTGCCTAGGTACCAAATATTAAATCAACAGGATGTTGAGTTAGTATATTGACTACAAAGTCGTTATGACACGCTCTCAAGTTTCGGCCTCTGCGTGCAAAACACACAGCAGTTCTCAATATGAATGTTTTAGTGTTCCAATTGCAAAAGGATCAGCCATAGGAATTGCATATGTCCAATGCTTCTGCTCTCACTATTCAAATGGCACATCCTAGTATTTCCAGGAACTATTATCCGGTACTTCGGAACCACGCTACCTGTTCCGAGATGGCTTAAACATGGCTTACCAGGTTCTATACTTTCAACTATCAGGAATTGAGTTAATCGCTTTTGAAATTCCGCTCGTCCAGACTGCTGATCACCGGAAAGTGTGCTTCCCCATTCTTCCCGCTCGTCTGTCGGAAGTCTTAGTAGATAAGTCATAATATAAGCCCCTAAAAGTTTGGCAGCGGGTATGTGGCAAATGCATGTAAAGAAAGGGTGTGATAACTCATAGATATGTGAAATACCAGACTCTTCTGGTTATTGTTGGCAGCCGAAAGACTTGCAGTACAATAGGTAACATTTTCAACTGCAACTATAAGCCTAACTAGAGGTACTGATTTGTATCTATTTAGCGTGTCATTGGAGGATATCTCACACATCTCCACGTAAAACACACACTGGACAAGTTTCTAGGGGTTCAAGTATTAGACCCGCCCTGCTTAGATCTCCTTTGCCTTCAGCATTCCCCAGACAGGGGATTTAGGGCTGATACCCCTCAGATTTAGGATCTCTCATCTCTGTCGGCTCGTATTAACGGTCAGTTCTAACCTCATTAATGCTAGGTAATCTCGTTAGAATCTTACCTGTCATTCCAAGAACCCTCCCTTGACAAACGGCCCTCCTTTCCAAGCCTTTTCGGCATTTCTCCCTTCTTGGCGCTTTTCCCTTCTTGGCATTTGTCCCTTTTTCTCAACCGTTCCTTAGCTAGCAGCGCCCCAATTCCCTTCTACTGGCACAAATTGAGGCAAAATGACATTCACGCCCATAACACCCAATATCACTTCAACGCCACCGCTGTGTAGGAAATGATTTTAACAGAAATAAGGAATGAAATATTTCCCACAGTCAGACACTGTCTTATTGCTCGAAGGCCGAGAACCTATCCCTAAAAAGGGGCGAGAATATCTTTGCTTTGACATCTGCTAGCCCTTCGGCCGATACAAGTAGACCCGTTTTTGTAAAAAGCAGGCTCCATCCTACCCTTCAGAAGAAGCTGGATCACACTACTAGTCACAGCGAATCATACTACCACGCACACCGGCAATAATGACAATCGTTACACGCATTCAGAACAACAAGCCCAGGCAGGCCATCCTTGTCACGGGCGGCGCAGGCTTCATCGGCTCTCACCTCGTCGATGCTCTTCTAGCCGAAGGATGCTGGAGAGTTGTAGTGGTGGATAACTTTGACGACTTCTATTCCCCAGACATCAAGCGCGCTAATATCGCTGCGCACTTATTGAACCCATACTTCAGAATCTACGAGGCCGACATTCGAGATGCGGAAGCTATGCGCACTGTTTTTGCCGACAACAACTTCACGGCCGTCGTTCATCTGGCCGCTCTCGCGGGCGTGCTCCCTTCTCTGAAGCGTCCCGACCAATACTTTGACACAAACGTCAACGGCACTCTGAACCTTTTGCAATGTGCCAAAGAGTTCAATGTTAACCAGTTCCTGTTTGGATCTTCATCGAGTGTCTACGGTCTTTCTGCAAAGGTTCCTTTCTCTGAGGATTGCAAGACTGCTCAGCCTATTTCCCCATATGCCGCATCTAAGTCAGCTGGAGAGCTGCTATGCCACACCTACTCCCATCTCTACGACATCCGCTGCATCTGCCTTAGATTCTTCACCGTCTACGGTCCTCGTCAACGACCTGACCTTGCCATCCACAAGTTCACAAAGCTTATTGACCAAGGGAAGCCTATCCCCGTTTACGGAGACGGCAGTGCTCGCCGGGATTTCACCTACGTTGATGATATCATTCAGGGAATCCGAGGTGCGCTTGACTACCAGGGATCTATGTACGAAACCGTCAACCTCGGAGAGTCACAGACCATTCAACTCAAGGAACTCATCGTTCTACTGGAAGAGACTTTGGGCCGAGATGCCGTCTATGATTGGCGTGAGGCCCAAGCAGGCGACATGTCTGTCACATTTGCCGACATTTCAAAGGCGGGCTCGCTCTTTGGATACAAGCCTACGACAAAGATTCGAGATGGTATTCCTAAGTTTGTTTCGTGGTATCTGAATCACAATGGACTGTGATAGGGTAGATGGCTGAGGCAGTAGTAAACTAGAGTGGGATGTACATGTCTGCGTGTTTCTTTTTTTCCTTTCTTCTTTCTCTTTTTTATCGTTTGATGCCGGGGTGATCCTTTTAGAGGTCCAGGGGCGCCTATTTGTTTATTCTAGGGTACATCTGGGTCATTATTTTTGTGTATGGATATAGTAATAGTTGGCGCAAAGTCTTCGAAGAGCTGAGATAGATGAACGATAATGTGTACCTTTTATTCACCTGGCACTTGGATTTGAAACACGAGAATGAAGTTCGTTATACTCACGGTACCCTTGCTGAAGCTTGGTATACAAGACCCTAATCTCGAAGGCAAGCTGTCCCACTAGGTAAGGCAAAGCGATCAATTATCAATGTTTTTCTTGTACGTAGCTCGCGTGTGGCAATTATGTGGGCATTGGGTCATAATGCCGCCGAGATAGAGAAAAAAAAGAACTGTGTTATTTGTCATTGTTGAAGCCGGGTTCCTCTACTTTGGAGGTTGTAGAGCAAACTGTAAATAGTAGCTCGCGTGATTATTGACAGCAGTATGTTCACCTCCAATCTCAAGCCTGATCCGCTAGATTTCACAACAAACCGTGCTGGGCAGTCTCTATTCAGTCGTCAGGGGGGGATTTCTCGGCACCCGCTATTGTTAAGGAGCTTCTGTCGCGATTCGTGCCAAGAATCTAATTTATCTAGGCTGAGACTGCTACCTGGGTCTAAGGCAAAATGCTGACACACGTACAAAGGGATGAGGCACATCTACATTGACTAAAATGCCTATTAGCTGCAGACCGAAGTTAACCAAAAGAAAAAGCCCGGGAATAACTGGGAATATAGAGATACCTCAGAGCTAACATATACGCACCTAATTGACCAGTGATCAAGATTTCCTTATTGTTTTGGGCGTGTCTTGGCGTTTTGTGCTCAGTCGAACGTGCTGATGTGGATTGGTCCGGCTGAGACATCCATTATGAGCCAACAGGTAAGTCTCACTGGGATTTCACTTCTTGGTATTTTATGTCTCAAACTCCCTGGAGGTCTGGAGGGATTTCAAGCAATGATATGTCGACAAGTCTCAATCTCCCCTGGAACCTTAAGCCACAATATCCCGCCAAGTCTCAAACTCCCTTGAATTGTACGCCACAATATTTGGCGGGGGTTTTCACTCCCTTGGATTTCATACCGTAGCCGTTTGCCCAAAAAGGGCGAGCGAAACGCTGCGTTCGGCAAAAATGATTTTCATAAAACACTCTATATTTAATGGGTACTTCCGGTCAATGCTAGACATATGAAACTTCGACTCACCCACGCCCTACAACATGGAAGAGCTCAAAGGTGACGCTAACAAAGCCTTGACGCTTGGGCGGGCACGTTTCGATGATCTAAAGTCGAAAGTGACAGCTTGGTTAGTGGCAGCAGGTCCACGAAAGTTGCTCAAAATCCTTGTCGGCTTTGTTGTATTATCTTTTTCTTTTCTCCTCTTAATCACGTTCCCCAAAAACTTGGAGGCTGCTACTTCCGAATGGAACCCGTACAGAGTCAACCCAAACCATGTTCCTGAGTCTCTACCAGCGGACAAGGAACGCCGCTTCGCCTTCATCATACCAGCAAGCGGCCCAGGCCCAGAACTATGCAAGACGATAGTTTCTGCGATGGCCCTAGGCTACCCAAGCCCGGTCATTATCAACTGGGGTTTAAATCACACTGAGATCACAAAGTGGCAGGGTGGTCGGAACCTTCCAAAAATCCCCGGTTTCGTGAAATACCTCGATGCTGTGATGGCTCCCGACGCCCATCCATCCGAAAGACTAGGGGAGGAGGACATTGTTCTGTTGGTTGATGCCTATGATGTCTGGTTTCAATTGCCTCCCCAGGTTCTTCTCAGTCGATACCACGAGATCAACAGGAAAGCCGACGCGAGATTACAAAAACAATGGAAGAGAAGCGAACCCATGCCAATGCGACAGACCGTGGTTGCGGCATCTGGAAAGAGATGCACCCCCAACGGGCCTAAATCAGGCGTGGATCTACGGTGCGACGTGTGGCCCGAGAGCCCGTTGAGAAAAGACCTTTATGGCCCTATGACGGAGAAGAAGTCAAAAAACTTCCGTAACCATCGACCGAGATATATCAACGGAGGTGTCTACATTGGTCAAGCGGGCGACATGAGGCGCCTTTTCCGCCGGGCGATGGAAAAGATGGAGTTGAAGATTGGCCATGGTTTCAAGTGGAAAAGCGAGCAAGCCATCCCCGGTGAAGTTCTCGGTGAGCAAGAGAGCTGGCGAAGGTGGCGAAGAGAGAACAACGTGTCCGATCCAGACTTAGGTGGCCTGTTGAATAGAGACTTCGAATACCACTTCGGAGTCGATTATGCCCAGGACATATCTATACAGACCTACTGGACAAAAGGGAGAGGTGGGCTATTTGATGGAGCCTTTGTTTCCCTGAACAACAAAACGGACATCGATAAGCACTCCAAGGAACGGGGAATCAGGCCGACACGACTCAAAGGGGTTCCAAAGGATATCGGGGATGTACAGAACCCGCTGACCCCGTTCGTTAAGTCTCCAGACTGGGGCGAGATGCCGCTGTACGCCGACTTCTGGACGAAATCCGTCCCCGTCATCATCCATCACAACGGTTGGAAGGCCAGACGTTTCACTTTATGGGACAAGCCTTGGTTTCATACCCATCTACGAAAAATGCTTAGCTTGCGCTTGAAAGAAGGTGAACCGAAGGAGCCTTTGGCGACGGTTGAAACGAAAAATAATCGTATCAGATACTGGCCCGTGTCGGCCGAGGACTCGAACAAGAACCCTCGGCAGATGAACGGAACGGCCAACGAGAGGTTACCCAAGATGGAGTGGAAGGACGTCTGTCGCTACCCGACGACACCGATGTCCGTGAAGTTGGGGGGTGCCGTTCGTAAGCACCACTATTGGGAGGAACTCTTCCGCGATCACGATGGACCGATACGCAAAAATTCTTGACCTGATTTTTCGTTAGTAGTAGAAATAGTAACATGATATTGATTTCTTCGACTGATAAAAGGGCTTACAACTAGCTCATATGAGACTATGGCACAGCATCTGAGAAGTAGCTGGCGATTCAAATCCTCTCCCCTACAAACTTATTTTTAAAACCTCTACTCTGGTTAGCATAGGGCTTAGACTCGCCGACTGATCTTTCATTACCTTACGATAAGCGTTTTATTACGTGCTGAACGGAACTGACCTGTAGCCCTCATCTGAGACTAACCTTTGAAGAGTTTTCTCCGTTTTTGTCCAACAAGTACCGGTAATTACAAGATGAAGCCAAGGAAGTTTTCATCGGGTTACTAATCCTCATCACGTGCTTCATGGTTATAGTGCTTCGATCGTCTGTAGTCACTAGAGGGTGCCCGAGCTCGTTTACTTATTCCATAAATGGAAAAAAGGAACGAGGACGTTAAACAAGGTGAGAGTTCTCGGTGTGATGAAGAAAATTTCACGTATGATAAATGGTTTTTGAATTCCAGGATGGTGATCTTTTGTGATATAATAAGGCAGGATGTCCGCTTATTCTACATGCGTTCTCGCTCTCTCAATATAGATAAATTAGCACAGCTTACATCGCTTATAAATTCAAAGCTGCCTCTACCAATACACACATCAATCGGCCAAGGAATCTACACACAACAACATTGTCTTATCTATACTATACAATCATTACTTGCCTATCTCAAAAATCTAACTTCATCCCACTGCCGCAATGGAGGCTACCAAAACCAACGCTCAAAAGGTCTGGGCCGCTGTGGTCCGCCACGCCAAAGAGCATCACGAGTCTGTCAACGCCGCAGTCATCACCTACTATCCTCAACCACTGTCGACAACCACTTCTACCACTATTCAGTCAGCATCTGCCGCTATGCCACCAGCATCTTCGGCTTCATCCTCCCCTCGCTGCTCCTTCGAGAAGCCTGAGCCAATTGTCATCCAGTCAGCTGAGCCTTCACGCTCTACACTTGGCAAAGCCTGGGACAGCGTTAAGAAGCATGTCAAGGAGCAAAATGAGACCGTTAAAGCCGCCCGCCGAGCTTAATACCCTGACTGCTAGGGAAACGAACTTTATGATGTGTCAAGTTGTAATCGGGAATGAGAAGGTGTAAATTGTAATTAGATAGCATGCCTTAATACCCACACGTTGTTTCATTGCCACATCTTGACGAAAAAGTGCGGAAAAGCGAATTACTATCGGATCCTATTTAGAGGATCTCCTATTCTTTCAACCTTATAACCTAGTGATACGTTTTATAATGCATCATGTGACTCATAACAAACTTATCATACACTGTAGACGTGTAGCTAGAATTTCAGCATCGAGTTATACATCTGTCTTTGAAAATCAATCGTATTAAACTTTTTGCTTGCTCCCGCGCTTCATCTAACTTAATCACTCTCCACACCACTTTGTGAAGTTTCCAACTCTGCCTTTAGCTTTTGGTAGAACTTGCTTCGTTCTCGAATCGTATCTCCATGTCTAATAAATGCAAATGGAATGGCGCACATAACGAGGCTCACAAACCCAAGCATACCTGTCGCCCACCCAACACCAAGTGCAGTATACATTGGTGCCGTAGCCAAACATAGCCCAGCGGCCATGAGGTTTCGCAAAGATGCACCCGCCGCCAAAGCCGAGGCAGAAAACACGCCGTATGAATCGCTTATATAGTTTGAAAGTGCAATACTGATTAGCAATTCGGCTGCTCCGAATGGAATACCAGCTAGAAATGGGGAAACCCAGGAGATACTAGGTCGTGCAGTCCAGCCAAGCCAAAAGAGCGAGATGACAAGAAGAGGACCGCCAAAACAGGCCAAAGGGAGTCTGCTGTACTCTCTCTTTTGTGCCCAGCTTCGGCCAACTTTCCTGGATCGTTCATAGTAAGCATCCCACAGCAGAAAAATGACCAGTCCAAGACAGACTCCTGCTGCAATGGGAAGGTACATCAAACCAGTTGTCGTGCTTGGCATTTTGTAGATGCCCTTGAAGACGATAGGGTATGCTTGGAAAAACATGTAATAGACGCTGTATGCCAGCGCTATGTAGGTGCTCGATGCTGCCACGATGAGCTCGGTGAAAAGCATGTGAAGTGGACGAACAAGCACAACACCAACCAGGTTGCGCCAGCCTTTTGTTTCCAGTTCAATCGCAGCATAAGTCTCTGGATTGCCGTGTCGAGTCTTTTGTGTGGCCTTCCGTATCCGCCGTGCTCGTCGGGCGAGAATAGCAGGACCAAAGGTTTCCGGTAAAAAGGCCAGCGGAAGCCATGTCACACCAGCCAGAATAAATCCGATCCAGAAGGCCCATCTCCATGAAACCTGGGAGACATAGCCAGCTATCGTCGGGGCAATTAGCGGTGCGCAGGTATTTGCGGCGAGGAAGTACGTAAGAACTCTTCCCCGCAGCTTCAGATCGTTGTAAATATCTGCCATTATTCCGCCCCCGATCGCAGCGGGTGCGCTTGCAAAGATGCCTGACATCAGTCTAAAGACTAGCATTGACTCCCAATTAGGTGCCAAAGCGCAGCCTAATGTAAATACGGTGTAGCAGGCAAACGCGGCCTGAACCACGTATTTGCGGCCATGAAGCTCGGAGAGGGGACCAAAGAGTAGTGGTCCGAAGATGTATCCCACGAGGAAGAGGGATATGGGAAGCGCGAGTTCTGGGTTCCCTTGAGAGTTGCTGATGCCGAACTCGGCGACCATAGGCGACATTGCGTTGCCTGGAAGTGATGATGCGAGGGTGCTGTTAAACAATGACAAAGTGGTGGTGAATACCACGAATCGCTTCTTCCACTGATTGAGAGCTGTTAGTAAATTTTCATTGATACCAGAGTTGTGAAGCGTACCTTGGACCAATTGTAGGGGTTTTCTGGGTCATCGCTTTTGAAAGTGACGATTACCCTGGTCGGTTGATCTGACTCGATTGGCATCTTCAGCTCGTCTATTGGTAATCCTGACACACAAACAGGCACTGGCTTTGCGATCTCCATGGTCTCAGTGGTGTGTGGCCAAGAGCCTGTAAGTAAGCTTATGGTATTTCTCAACCAAAAATTGAGCCGCAAGTCTTGCTTATTTCTGAGTAGCTCGCTGTGTTCACGTGTAACCGTCACAAACGACCACTTCAGAACTCAACCGCTATTTGGGAGAGCGAAGGCTTAATAGACTATGCATTTTCACTCGTTTAACATTTCCCTTTACGGAATCGACAAGCGGCAAGCCCATGTGGGGGTCCCGCCTCCGCCATCTGCACGAAGCCATTTTTAGGGCCTAGGTTGTTCAAACATCTTGATCTCGGAGATCGATAACTAACCGTCGGTAACTTCCGGTCCCCTCCTGTCGATTCCGGCTCCTTTCTGGTTGTTTGTAAGCTATTGATCAGTAATACGATGTCGAGTATTGTAGTTGAGTGCGATAAGGCGCTAGTAACTAGAGTTGAGAGACACTTCGATTGCACACGGTACTGTTAACATGCCTTATGTCCAAGAACTATAATTTATATTTATCAGGATCAAATGGGGAAGCAAATAGCCCTATCAAGAGTCAATGGGAGAAACCAATATACGAAGAGCGACTCCACTGATTGGGCTGAATGCGCCTTTCTAATTTACACAGGAGCCCATACGAGATTACTAGACCATTTCTGAGTGATCTTATGGCAATGCAATAAAGTTAATTCTCTAAGCTATGTCTTTCTGTAAGAATACTGTTCTAAGAGGCCAGATTTTCCCAGTGGCGTCAGGGTCCTGGTACAGGTTTTGAACTATCCCAATCAACCTGTATCCACGTCTCTCGTACCAAGCCTGCGTGGGAACCTAGATCAATAATTAGCATTCACCACAGCTGATAACTTGACATGATGATCCTACCTTGAAAAGTTCCCCATAAGTGGCCAGGCGATATTCCTCGTTCATTTGGTCTTCAGCATGCACCGTGTCTAGTAGGAGGTGTCTGGCATTGAGGGGTTCCTTCGTAGCCATGCGCTCAGCGATATTCATGGCAGCTCCACCGATGCCGGAGCCTTGCAGTATGTAAGATATATAGAGACTCTTGATCCAGTACGATCCAGATTCCGGAACGCTCAGACCAAGCTTTTCTGCGTAGGCAGGGTCATGAACGTCGAGAGAGATGTGCCCAATGGGAAGAAACTTCGCGTCAGTGAAACTTCGCGGCTTTCCTAGTAGAATCTTGCTTGTGTCGACTAGTTCGTCTGTTTCCTGCAAAATTCTTAGAGCAAGATAGGACCATTTTGCGTCGCTGGACATACCTTGGGATAAGTCTTGATGTGCTTCTGGTTGTATTTCTCGCGCTGTGGCTCATCTTGTGGGAAAATCTTGAGACTATCTTAGAATAGTAATACTGCGTAGGGTGATTGAGGCATACAATCCAGTAAATGCACTTCTTTCCAGTAACGTGTCCCTCTTTCCATTCAGTTGGGACACGCGGTGCGTGCCATCCACAAACTTGCCGTTGCTCAACCATGCGCTGAACATGTTCCGGGGAATCGGGGTCCCACGGGATGAGAGTGACGGTCGGTTTCGCCATTCTACGATTATTCGATCAATTCGTGGTGAGATCAAATTCTGGTGGTACGATGGTGAGTGTCAAGGCTAAAACATCGAAAGACTTTCCAGTGACCCACCCATTTTCTTACACGGGGAAAATTGACTCATCATGTATTAGTCACGAGGCCAAAAATTCCTTGACCCTACACAAAACCATAAGCCCAGAATCCTAGGGGCTATCTCCATCTGGAGAGATGCAGTCTGGAGAAATTGTCTGCAATTGAGACAAGCTTTTGCCTGTTCTAGTTTAGTTTTCAACTTATCGGCGTCAAAAATTGCATCATACGATTGTTTCTCCACTCGTTTGAGTTACCCTTTGCGGCAATTCTTTACGAGCCTAGCCACAACTCTCCTCCTCTTTGTTGCTCGTCGTTTAGCCATCCTTCAAAGAGTTTTACGACGGAGATACACATCGTTCTTTTCTACCGTTTCGATACCCCGGACATTACCGCCACATCCAGTCATGTCTGAGGGCCGCGTTATTCGACGGCGTAATGTCAAGACCCGCAATCGCAATGGTTGTGTGACGTGCCGAGCTCGGCGATTGAAGTGCGACGAAACAAAACCAGAATGCAATAACGTAGGTTAGCCTCTGACAATAGCAAATGACTCACCAATCATCTCAATGCGTTTGAGCTACTCATTGACGGTGATCTTAGTGCATCAGATTGAGCCTCCCTTGTGGTGGTTACGCCCCGCGGATTGTCTTCAAGGATCAAACAGAGTTGCTCAACCAGAATGGTCCTCGACGTGCACGATCGGACCAGAGACCAATTGACGCAGCGACAGAATTCGTTCAGCAAGATGGCACTGATGGTGTTGTGAATACGTCCGGAGAACAGAGTCCTATTCATAACTACCTTACCCCGGATAAAACTTCGGCTCCAGACGTAGGAAGCGATGCAATCGAGCCTCAAAGCCCGATCTACAATGTCAACCAACCGAGCAATGCAATCAACCCCACAGCCTCATTGTCGGGGTCAAACACTCCACTAAATTGGGATGCAGGATTGATCCCAAACACTGGCCTAGGCGTTTCAACACCAGCGAATGAAGATCACGGTCTTTCTTCGTGCATACAATCCCCATCAATAGCTCCTGGCCAAAATGTTCACTCCTTTTTCGCCTTGCCGGGCGCATCAAGCATATCACCCACACAAACCACCCAACGAAGCGACATTTCAAGCCCAACTGGGACTCAAGTCTTCAATGGAATCAAAACTCCTCCTGTTGTACCCCAAGGTCTCCTGGAGAGCATGAGGTTCCCTGAAGACATGCTTTACTATCACCATCTACGAGACCCGTCACCTTATGGGGTTCTCTCGGTGCTTTATCTCAACGATGTCCCTAATGCTTCATATCTGAATGGGGCGTTTTATCACGCCGCATTAGCTCTATCTGCTCTCAAACTCTCAAAGTCCGATGCCGAACCCCAGGTTCAAAGCCAAGCAGCGATACATGCGTTAGAGCATTTTGTTACTGCCCTTGGGGCTGTCGGAAAAATCCAGGTGGACGATGATGATGTAGATCCCTCAACGCCAGGGAATATACAAGACCCCGGTAAACGGGACAAGGCAGTATCTTGGCTTGCTACAGTGTTATTACTGGCCTACTTCGAACTTCAACGTGGCCAGATGAGATTGTGGTACGTCCACAGTCGTGCTGCAGTTGACTTCCTATCCTCACACTTGAGTCATGTGCTGGCGACAAGCATTGGCGAATCCTTGATTCGTGCTTTTTCGAGAATCGCGGCTCTGTTGAATATCTATGAGCGTACGCATTCGGTTCAAAAACAAGTTACACCATCGGAGGTCACAGATACGCTCATCCAATATCTTTCCACCTCGACTTTACCTTACGATCGGCTTCTTTACATCTTGCCGAGAGTCAACGAATTAGAGGAAGATTGGAGAGCCAATCTTCGACCAGACGCTCGATGGGAAGAGCGGGTCGATGGACTGAGAAACGAACTAGAAGAATGGCGGAACAGTCTACCCCCGGGAGAGGTCCCTGCTTTTGATGACGAAGATTCATCCGAGATTGAACCCCCGGAAGGTTCTGACGTGGACATCAAGGCTTTCATAATCCACTCTTCTTACGAGCCAGTGAGAGCAGCTACAAACTTTGCTCATTATCTCGTATCATTACTACGGCTGGATTTGATGTACCCTCCAAAGACGGGGCGAAAGTTCACACCCGCTGAAACCGCGGCCATGATACGCAAGGTTTGTCGCCTTGCAATAGGTCTGCCACATATTCTCTGCGTCAGAATCAACTGTTATGGCCACGGCATACTTCCCGCCATGATGCATGCTTACCACATGTCTGACAAAACCATGGCGAATTGGATCAAGAAATGGATATCAACCCTACCGAATGAGAGAGAAGGCATATGGGATACCGAACGTGTGCAAAGACTACTTGCATACCTAGACGAAGAGTATAGTCGTCAGAGCTCGAGATCGGGCTGGACTATTGTAAAGAGCCGGATGGTGGACTTGGAGGAGGACCCAGAAGACGCTCAGCCAGGTGAAGAAGGAGGCCAATCTGATAGGTTTTGTGTGGAGATTTATTACAAAGGGAAGCGAGGTTGGGGCATTGATTTCGTTGAGATTGAATGAGTCAGGCCATGGCACTGTGGAGTATAGGCAGGAAGCCCGTGACGAATAATAGATAACAGGATTACTTAATCGGCTCTATCTATTCGAAGATGGTTCATCTCACTCCTAGTCTGATACGTAAGGTACTGGTTTCGATCGGTTTGAACAAAACTAGTAGTTCTTACTAACCCGCTAATAAGGAATAATCACGTCTCAGCCCAAGAGGTTTGCAAGAATAAGCGATAAAATGAACTGAATGGACCACTAAAAGCACACTCCATGAACTCAAGATAACTATTCTTTCATAAGATGACAAAAGAAATATAAGAAAAACAAATCCTAAAATCCAGTTGGCGACCATAATTTGAAGTCTTTCCAGAAATAGGGGTCTCTTGTTGGACGACAATACGGTTTTAGCTGCTCCATGATGTCTTCGCATCTCTTCGTAAGCGTTTTCGCCTGCTCATCTGTATCTTGTTTAGTTGCGGTGTCATTGGAAAACGTCTCCTTCACGATTTCTGCAAAAAGCTCGGGAGTCGATTCGGATTCGACAAGGAATAACGTCTCATCTCCTTTGTGCCCGAACGCGAGCGTCTTCATCTGTGGTTCTGGTCCAGCAAAGTTGAGCTGGTATGGATAGTCAGAGGTACGACGAACACGTCTTACGATGAGATCAAGCAACGCGCTGGTATTGATCTCAACGAAAAAGAAAGTGGCAGTATTCAACTTCAATCGTGGGCGGGTAAGGAACCCTTGCGCAGGCACGAACTCCAACAGCTGTTTGGGGGATCCCGGGCAACTGTACATGATTGGAATTCTGGCTGCCATACTAGCCCCCGCGTCAAGAAACATTTGTATAAGCTCTAGGAATATTGATAGTAGAGCTTGGTGAGTGGGTAACCGGAGAGAGAAAACCAAAGAGAGCACTCTTACAAGAAAGATTGACCACGGGCTACCGAGTAGCTGATTTTCTCTGGAGATGGGTACGTTCCAGTTGGGGCTATATCCGTTGTTGAGCATGAATCGAACGATTTCGAGGGTTGACGATGGAGGGGTCCGCCTTCCATCGTCCCCGTACATGAACCCAGCACAAGAAGCGTAGAATATACAATACATAGTCTCCTGTGCCCTTGATTCTTCAAGATTGTCCAAATTGCGGAGGACAAACTGAAAATGCTTGTGTTGGGCTGCATGTACCCAAAATTGATCTTTGGCACATGAAGGCACGGGCCGCACGACCACGGGGAATACTAGCGCTTCGTGACGCAAAAAGCCTCGGACATAGCTTATCCGTGCAAGCTGAAGATATGACGCGACAAGCTCGAGAGGCAATCCAAACTCTACCTGCCATACATGCAACAAATTCAGTAATTGGAGAAGACCTCGGAAAGGATTTACTATTCTGGCGGCGGATTCAAGTCGATGTCTGGCTATAATAGCCTTGAAACGTCGGGTCCGAAGTTCTTCTTTAGAAATATCGCAAGGTTTCCAGAGGGAATGACCTTCTATTGTGTCCAGCAAGAATTCCTGGGCTGCTCTGTGGGTGAACGTTATCAAGCCATTCCAGCCATACGTAGCCAGCCTAGGACGGACGACTTTTAGAAACCCGTCACACCCAACATCCAGAAGGTTTCCCATGGTCTCAGTCTTTGCCTGCAAGTTTTGTAGCGAGATTTGATCACCTTGAACGATATAACTATCCAGTAGCTCATCATCCATGATCATCATGAACTCGAAAATTGTCAAGCGGCGAGAAATTAGGTCGTCCGGCCGCGGGAAAAAAAAGTAGGTTGAGGGCCATGGACACATATTTCTGATAAATTGGACGGTCCTCAGCTGAACGAAGGAGGACATCGCGGTACAAATCCATCAGATCTTGGGGCATTGAGTCTAGCCGTTGTTGAATCATGTCTTTCGACTCGTCATTGTTGATCCCTCGTATCAAAGAATGTGTGACCAGAATTGCCCACAGAAAGACGCCATCGGATGATTTAGCTACTTGCTTTGCTAATTCCGTAATATCTAGGTCTCGAGGCTTGAGTATTGTCGACTTGCTGATGGCTTTCATAGTGTGCCGCACTATGTCGTCTTTTATCAACCTATGCATTCTAAGATGCGGATACTCCCGGAGATGAAGTTCAAAGAAGCGTTCAGGGCGGCTCGATACGCAAATCTTAATATCAGGAGAGGCAAACGCTTTAACAAATTCCAACAGATCAAGCGTGTCTTGGCCTGGGGCTGCTTCATCTAGAGCATCGATGAAAATACACACTGATTGCGATGACTGGTCTCGGTAAACGTAGAGTATATTGCACAGCTCGCGCTGGTCCCAGTCAGATGGTGACGCTCTGCGAGCTGTAGGAATCATATCATGGAGAAGGCCAAAGGAGTTGGTATCCTTATCAAGTAACTGATACAAGAGTGAACAGAGAAACCCTTTGAAAGATCGTTGCATCGCGCTTCCTGGTTTCCAAAAGAAGTGGGAGAGAATGATTGTGCCTTCACGCCATCTCCCTAAGGATCCAGGAGTTCTAGGGTTTGACAAGAGAAACTTCATGAGGGTACTTTTTCCGGATCCTGGTTTTCCGCTTATCCAGTAGGTTTGTTGATCAGACACTAGCCAGTGTTCGAAGCTATCCCAGTATCTTCTTCTTACTCGTCGCCGCAGTATTGGACTGCTATCGTCTTCACCTGAGCTTCCATCCGAGTCCGATGTTTCATCTGGCCCTGAGCTTCTGTCGGAGGCTTCTTCCGAATCTAGATTTGAGTCTTCATCATAACTTCTTTCAGGGCCTTCGTCGGAACCCTCGTCGGAACCCTCTTCGGAACTTTCGCCAGAACCTTCAGTGTTGATTTCGTCTGTTACCTCGCTGTTGGCGCTGCTCGAATGTTCGTCTGGCGTTTCATAGTAGGATCTGTATGACTGTACTCTAGAATATTCGGAATTGTCATCATCTTCCCAACTGTCGAAATATTCATGGTCTTGCGAGAGGTCGTCGAAGATCCACTGAAATGTGGAAGGAGTCTCGGAAGCAATAGTATTTCTTCGTTCATTCATCTCTAGAAAACGGAGACTTTCCAGAAGACGTTCTTGAAGCTGTTTCGCTTCAGCTTCGGCCTGTAGGTCCCTTAAAGAACAGTTAATTACACGATACCTGTCTATTGAGAACTGGAGATAGCTCACTGTGCCGCGGAATCCCAGTACCCAAGAAAAGCCTTGGTACACGCTGCGGCGGAAGCAGCAGCATAGTCCTGCCAGTTTTTGTTCTTATGACTGTCGGCATAGTCGCAGACACTCTTGATCACGACGCAAGGAAAGATTTCCCACACCCCAACGCTTTCCATCTCGAATCCTATCGCTTTGTTCTTGAACGTGAGCTGGTCGCGATCCCTCCCAGACTTCATCACTGTGTCTCCCGAAGCAAATGTCCCAAAATGCACCGTTGGACAGGGTTTGTCTACTCCTTCGGCATGGCGTAGCAAGCGTTGTTTGAGATCGCACCCAAGCTCGTCACAGCCTGCTTTGGTGGCTTCTTGACACACGGGGTCTGTGTCACTTTGACAAGAGGCGCAAGTGGTGCAGACAGATGGATTCTGATGCTTGTGGCGATAGTCTGCCGGAAACAGAATATCCTTTGCGCGACCTGGGTAGTTGACCGGCCTTTTTGGGTCTTGACAAAGAAGATCGAGGTAATTCTCACTCGAGGTCTGGAGCCTGTCGATTTGTCTCGCGGTGGTCAGCTTCGAGAAAAGGCTCCTGATTTCCAAGTTCGGCCTTCCTAAGCTCTCGCTCAGGGTATCCTTCATCTCGAACTTGTCTGGGAACCGACGACCCAGATCGTATTGCACCACGCCAGTACTGATAATGACATCGCCGAGTAGGATTTGTCCCTTATCATATAGAGGTGCCCCGCCACAGATACCGACAACAAGTGCCAAGTTGATGTTGGGGAAACTCATCCGGCAAAAAGCCGCGATGTTCCCCGCTGCGACTTTGCCCATGCCGGGAAGATGAGCCAGAACCACGTTGTGTTGCCCTATAACGCCTGTAGAATAGGCATTCGGATCACCGCGGGCTTTTCCAAAAGATGGGCCATCATCTTCGTCCCAGTGATGGTCGAATAGAGCGATGACAGCGTCAGCCTCGAGAGTGAGGGCACAAATGATTGCGATCTCAAAGTCATCCCGCGTCTTCGGCCGCAGGGGCCGTCCAGGAGACATGTTGAACTAGCGGCTAGATAGCTTGAGTGATTCTGCTAGTTCAAATCAGAGAGAAAAACACGGCTTGTCGAAACCGAGAGGATAATAGTGTCAATCCAACGAGATAAATTGGAGAGTGGCAGGGACCGTAAAGGATGAGGGGGGAGCAAATTCTCGTCAGGCTGGCAGCTGACCAACGCAGCATATCGAGCGGCTGATTTGTCACGAATCAGAGATGCAGCTGTTGGTAAGGGGGTTGAAAAAAGATTGATGATTGGTTAAGGATGTCTCACCGCATAGTAAGAGGCGTTTTGACCACGACAACATCTCAAAGTCCCCTGGTAATTCTGTCGCCAGTCCAGTACACTACTTGAAACAAAGAGATCTTGTTTTACTACTCGATGGTGCCTCGTATATTTTTGCGTACTCTCCTTTCTCCTACGACAAAGGGACAGTTCAATGGACTCCGCAAATAGACTCTCATTATGTATTTCCTCTCTTTGTGAAACTATACTAGCTTGTGAACTAAATGTCGTGTTCTCCATGATGGAAACTGTACTGCAAAGCCCTATTGCATTTAATCGTGTATTAGGTATGCGATTTGACTCGATGTTTTGTCATCTTGATATTTCTTAGATAGCAGACTTCTCTGAGCTCAACACGGTTAAATTAACAGCATAGAAAGCACAAACTCGCCAGGCGAGAGAACTCCATAACACCTAGCATAGAGCTACTATTTCAGATACCATCTCTTCTTTACTCGCTCTCCCAGGGCTTTCTAAATTCATGGACCGCCAGCAACGTTCTAGGTCTCTTCTCACTGCTTTGCGGATCCTTTGATAGCCTTGCAACTACGTCAAAGTTCGGCGTAAATATGCTGACAGTATCAGGCTTATCTTCAAACCGATGGATCAGGCGCATCCCGTTAACTTCCAGAATAGCTATTTCTGTGGTAAATCTCGCTGGTCTTCGAGGCGAGAATTTGCCATCTGCAGGACTTTTCCCGACTGTGGTAAGCTTCTTCGCTCTACAGATCATCAAAAGCTTCCCATCTGCGGAAAGCCTCCCCCCTGTGAAGAATTTGCCTTCTGTGGAACATGCTCCATCTCCTGGAAGCTGAGCCTTTTCGAAGAAATGGCGAAAGGAGACAACACCTAAAGCGAGATCCCAACCAGTAATTGTAATGGAGCTACGACGGAGGTCTTCCGTCATGATCATCGCAGTGTTTCCCGATGAAGCAAAACCTATGGTCGTTTCTTCATCCGCCACATCATCTAGCTGCATCTCGAACCTGCTGGGGTTCTGAATTTCAGGTAACACAATCAGTTTCTTGTCGATGAACCAGTCTGGATGCAACCTCCAGGTGAAGGTCCGTACTTTGACTCCACTCCTATCGAGAGCAGTGATGGTTTGGTCGTGGCGGGACAGTTTGAGATGGCCGGTGTTGACTTTCCAGCTTTGGGGTAGAAGATGACACTGCGAGCGTGCGCGTTTCTCGCCGCGTGAAGACTTCTGTCTTCGCACTCGGACAAGCCAGGATCCTTCCTCGTCGTGCGACAGCACAAACAACGAACAATCCTTGGAGATTGGTAGAATACAGGACTGTCTGTAAATCTTCTGGTTTTGCAGTGGAGAAGACGTCTTTCCCGTGTACCGATCATACACTTTAAACTTATGCCCTCTGAATCTCAAAAGAAAAAGAGACGCATCCGTACTTAGAATCTGAAATTCTATAAGGTTGTCCCATAGGGATATGGCCAACCGGAGTCTTTGGAGAAATGATGGCGGCATGAAGTCTGCGACCTCCCCGGTATAGATGTTATAAATCATATCGGGCCTTGAAGCTTGAGGCTTCCAGACGAGCTTCGTGCCATCGGACGATAACTCTCTGTAGCAGAAATCACTGATTAGATGGTTTAGCTCCACTGGTATGATTTGGCGCCACCGAATTCGGACATAAGAACCTTTTAGGGATGGTGTTGCAATGGGTGGTTCCATATCTCTCAAATCTGATGCGCTGGTCGATTTGATGGGTGGCCTGGCCTCTGAGTCTTGAATTGAACGCCGATTATCTTGCTCCAGAGGATGCAACATGTCTCTTAGGTCTTTCGCCCATTCCGATGTGTCAGTGTCTGGAGTGGCCGTTCCTAGATTTGTAGATTGTGTACTGTCTCTATTTATTCTGTCCGGGGTAGGTATCTCTGGCGATGGCGTTGACTCAGCGTAGGTCAAGTCATGTGTGTCAGAAGCAGCAAGACTTTGGGATGACGTGCTGCTTAACATTAGCATATTATGCTTCTCGGGATGATCCAGGGGGGCCTACTGGTTGGTTCCACAGTCGGGAGACACCGGCCGCGAGGACATGTCACATACTGAACCCGCGACCGAAGAAAGGTCATTCAAGTAGCGCCTCAACATGTAAGTACGAGGATCATCTGGGTCCTTGGCAGAAACCATGGCTTCTAGGTTCCGGATTCTGGCCATTATGCTTCCTATATCGCCTTTTATGTGGGTTGTGTCATCCAGAATATTCGCCGTATCGTGCTTGATGTTCTGGGCGGTAGCTCTGTTTGATGGAGTCAATGCCTGAGTAACACAGTAAAACTAATTTTACTTACAGTGTTATGGTATCAACTGCCAAACCCAGAGCGCGCCGATTTGTCTCTAGTAATGTTTTGAACGTGGCTACCTTCCCCTTTCCACGAACAGCCCAGCTGACTGCTGCAAGTCTACCTTCATGGCCCAAAAGTACGCTCTCGATATCTGTAGCGACATTGAAAGAACTTTCAATGATTTCTCGAATATCTCGCTTCGTGTTGTTGGTCAAATCGCTGTCGGCGAATTCGCTTCCGTCCGGCACAAGGTCTCTGAGTAGACCGAGGGTTCGTGTCAAGGCAGAGAGCTCTCGGCTGACCGCAGCCAAGTCACTTTGCGCATCTTTGCAGTCTTGTATAAATTGCGAGATGACACTGTAGGTCTTATCAGCGGCTTGTATCAAAGCCACGCAAGACGCGGCAACAGATAGCCCGTCCATTGCGGCGGCGACAGCACGAGAGTGGGAGTGCAATTGTTGTTTTTGTTCTCGACTTCAGACGCGGGGGAACGAGAACAAAGGCCTGCGTTCTTTAAAAGGCGGGGGACCGACAGATATCCGATAAACGAAGAATCAGGCTGTGGTAAAAAGATGCATCCTGGACGCCACCGGGTCGGAACTGAGCTGTGCGCCCTGCAGTGTATCACATTGCATCCAATAGTTTCCCCAGCCTATTTTGAATACCAGCCCTATTCTAAGACATTGCGTCTTACCCATACTCTATGAGTGGCTAGAGTCTCAACGGACATTGCTAATATTCCAGCCAACTACTTGAACTGGTGTATGGAGGTTTCTCAGCTCTAAGCACCTATGATCTTCTCCAGATAGTTGAGCCAATTCTCACCCAACACCTTTCTCATCTTCTCTTCACTCCAACCTTTCCTCGCCATTGCAACAGCCAGCTGAGGACGATCTTCCAGCTTGCCTAGCGGCTTCACAACCTTCTGACTACCCCAAGGAGTAAGCTGTCGAGCGTAGCCCTTATCCTTGTTACACCAAGCCATAAAGTCACTTGGTCGTCCGTGACCCTCGCTCGCATCTGATCCTATACCGACTAAATCTTCTCCAACAAGACCAATCACGTAGTCGAGGGCATCAACATAATCGTCTATTGTGCTGTCGTTGCCCTTTTCCATGTGTGGACCGAATTGGCTCAGGCCAATGAAACCACCCTTGGAGCCGAGAAGCTTGATTAAGCGATCGTCTTTGTTGCGAGGGTGCTCCTTCAGTCCTGCAGGTAGGACGTGAGAGAAACAAGGAGGTTTGCCGGCGGATGCGTAGTTAATTACATCTTCGGAGGTTTGAGGGCCAACGTGACTGAGATCACAGACAATGCCTAGTTTGGCCATCTCATCGACCACTTCCCGTCCGAAGCCTGTCAAGCCCGAGTCTCTGAGTTCTGTGTACCCGGCGCCACTGTAGTTTTGCGTGTTGTAGGTAAGCTGCATTTTTCGCACTCCCAAGTCCCGAAACACGCGCAAGTAGGAGAGTTGGTCTTCGATGCCCGCCGTGTTCTGCCAGCTGAGCAACACAGCTGTACGCCCAGTCTTCTTAGCCTCTCGAATATCTTTGACGGAATGAGCCTGAACAATCAGATCTGAGTGTTCTTCGAACCATTCCTTCCACTGAACGACGTTGGCGAGACTGCCACGGAGACCCTCCCACAAGCCACATGTGCAGGAAACGCCAGTGATACCACCAGCTTTCCAAGCTTCGAAGATTTCTTGGGAAAAGTTGCAGATGTTGAGTCCATCGAAGTGGATGGCTGACTTATAAATTGTCAGTGCTTCTTGTTCGGTTGGCATTTTAGGTAGATCCTTGAGGCGTGAGATCAGAGTGATGTTGTTTAAACGGTTTCGGGATGAGGCCGATAGAATACAACCACGCGAGACAGGTTTCTTATCATATACCCAAAGCATTAAGATACTAGGATACAGAGACCCGGCACTAGAGGGAGACAGACCGGTTTATTCCCGCTTATGGTTGCCCAGCCTGGAAATGCTGAGATATCTCCGGTCCTTGGTCGGAGACACCCCGACGATAAGATTACTGTATATGTTAACAAATTGCGGCATCCTGCCGGCGAGATATGAGGTGGATCCGTTCATGATAAGAATCCGTCGCTCAGAATGTTGGTGATTGGGTCAAACCTAGCGCTTCGCAATCGTCGACATCAAGCACGTCCATGTACTTATGTGGGGTACTTTGACTTATCAAAGAGTTGATGAGATGATCGTCGCATATTTAAAAGATGTGGTGGACATACGGAAATAAAATGCGAATGGCAGGCTGAAGCAACACCACTTTTGCTTCGAACTTCGTTGATGAGACATTGTTGGAGTACTGAGACCAACATCCAAAGCCCAGTGCATCATGGATATCTCCCCAAGAGCGAGTAACCAGCAACAGCTGGGCCTTAAACAGGCCGACATTCATGAGACAGCGACCAGTGATGACGAAACTTCTCGACAGCATGAGCGACAACCTCTGAAGAAGAGAATTTTAGGTGTACTCTGGGACACATTCGACAAGTCGCCTGAAGAGCGGAAACTTGTTACCAAACTTGACTGGTGGATTCTATCATATTGCTGTATCGCCTACTTTGTCAAGTATCTCGACCAAACAAATGTGAGTCAAATCTACTTCCAGTATCATGAATTGACATGAACTAACATGACATTGTAGGTCAGCAATGCATATGTCTCAGGCATGAAAGAAGACCTTGAGATGTCAGGGAACGACCTCAACCTCTTAAGCACCTACTGGACAGTTGGCTACATCATTGGTCAACTCCCCTCACAGATCATTATCACCAAGATCCGACCTTCGATATGGCTGCCCACCGCCGAGCTTATCTGGAGCTTCATCGTTATGGGTATGGCTGGTGCCAAGAATGTCGAAACTCTTTATGGACTACGATTCATCACCGGTCTACTTGAAGCTTCAGCTTATCCTGGTATCATGACTTTGCTGGGCAGTTGGTATACTCCGGCTGAGCTTGGAAAACGAGCCTGTATCTTCCAAGCGTCTTCTAGTGCTGCTCAAATGTTTTCTGGGTAAGTTATACTACTCGTCTTCTCGATTGGTGTAGCCGCTTACACT
The DNA here is from genome assembly GCA_014898835.1 of Fusarium lateritium. NCBI lineage: Eukaryota > Fungi > Ascomycota > Sordariomycetes > Hypocreales > Nectriaceae > Fusarium > Fusarium lateritium. Next base: position 29,763 of record JAAVTZ010000236.1, read on the forward strand.
TGCGCAGATATCTACAAGCGGCTCTCTATTCGGGCATGGATGGACGAAGCGGACTAAGGGCTTGGCAGTGGCTTTTTGTGTTCGATGGTACGTTTTACGACCTCTGTCATAGAAATCTCAACTAATTCTTATAGGAATCATTGGCATTCCCATTTGTCTCTACGGCTACTGGGCCATCCCCGATTCTCCAAACAAATCCAAGGCATACTGGCTCAAAGAAAACGACTTACAACTCGCAAACGACCGCATGCTGAAGCATGGCCGCACTCCAGCCAAGAAACTCACATGGAAAATCGTCCGTCGCGTTGTAACAACATGGCCTGTCTACCTATTCTGCGCCATCTTCATCGCCCATGTTCTCGGCATCAAGATCTATTCATACTTTAACCTCTGGCTCAAATCCACTGGTCGTTGGAGCACAGAAGAAGTCAATATCATCCCAAGTGCCGGCTATGGACTCCAGATTGCTTTCACACTTACATATGCGTGGGTGTCTGATGCGATTGGTCTTCGATGGCCTCTCGTGATAGTCGCATGCATTGTATCCATGATCGGCACTATCATCTTGTCTGTGTGGCCAGAGAACAACCAAGCTGCAATGATGGCCGGTTGGCTTCTGACTTTCTGTGAGACTGGTGCTGGAGCACTCATCATCACTTGGATCAATGAGATCCTTTCGTACTCAACCGAGCATCGTGCTCTGGTGATTGGTGTTGTTGAAACCGCTGCTTTCACCTTTCAGGCGTGGGTGCCTCTGTTGATTTACGACACAGGCGATGCACCTCACTTTCCCATCGGTTATGAGATGGCGACTATGTTCTTTGCTTTGGAGATTGTTCTGACTCTGGTGATTCTATATCTGGCGAAAACCCACCCTATTTCATAGACTGCAGACAGTAGTTTTGATAATGAAGGCTTTTAAACAGCCAATACGAATTCTGAGTATCCTGAGTTACCATTTTAGTCGTTTTTCAAAAGCCTGGCTCTTCATTCATACCTATTTTCGCCCTGCTAAAAGGTTTATCCTTTCCTTGGATAGGCGAACTAATTGTGAGTAGTAACTATCATCCTAACCCATGTCAATGAACCGAGGCCGAGGTAGGGTACATGAACAATGCGGGGAAATGAACCACTTGTACGCAATTAAGGTGGGATGGCAGTTGAAGGCGGGATAGTTTCTATTCATATAATCTCATGGATAAACGGTTCCTGACGAAGAGTCCACTTGGGAGAGATCGAAGGTGCCGTCAATGCCGATCGTTTCCCCGCGCATGAACCAATCTCGTCTCCAGTGACACTTCCCCAGGTTTCTCCACGTATGACTGGCTCGTAACTCCACTACCCCAGACAAAAGACCTATGGAACGTTAAAACGATTGATAAAGATTTACCCAGCCGATGACGGAACGGAATTTCGGCGTTTGGGCCGTTATTTCTTTGTAGACTATGCACGTATAAGATGAAGTTCCAGGACATATGTCAAACAGCTGTTCCTGTGTCTATACTTCTTGGCAAACATGAAACCTTTCACATCCTTTGTGACGGCCTTATTGGCCGCATGCACTACTAGCGAGGCGCGAGGCGTGCACTATGTATCCGACACTGCATTGACGATTAAGACGACCAGTGGACAACTCACAGGATTCATCAACAAGACGGCACCCGATGTCCGACAATTTCTTGGAGTCCCCTTCGCCGAGCCTCCGCTCAAGTCTCTCCGCTTCCAACCCCCTCGTCGAAAGCAAAATGAAGGTCATATCTCGGCCAAAAAATACGCGCCATCATGCAAGCAGATCATCAGCAAGAACCCAACGGTGTACACCGAGCATATGACCCAATTCCTCATCAATGGTGGAGATTCCGAGGATTGTTTGTACCTTAACGTGTATGCACCGTCGAAACCAACCTCCAAGCATCTACCCGTCTTTATCTACATCCCCGGTGGCGGCTTCACCGGCGGTGGTGCAGACTCGCTTTATAAAATTCCCGACAAGTGGATCCAGAGGACTCAATCTCATATTGTCGTCACAATGAATTACCGAGTCAATCTGTTTGGGTTCCCTAATGCTGAAGCTGCTCATCAGAATGTGGGTTTGCTTGATCAACGCATGGCGGTTGAATGGACACGCGACAACATCGCAGCTTTCGGTGGCGATCCTGGAAAGATGGTCTTGTGGGGCCAGTCGGCTGGCGCTGGCTCCGTCGGAATGTACGGATACTCCTATCCCAAGGACTTGATTGTCAAAGGCTTGATCTCCGACTCAGGCTCTGCGAGCATGTTATCCAAAGCTTATGGCAACCACTCCGACTTCAACACGCTTGCTAGCAAGGTCGGATGCAAGGACTCGACAGGTCGCAAGCAACTCAAGTGTATGCAAAATGTCGATGCTTCAGTCTTGCAAAAGGTTTATTCGGAAACCTCGACTATTTCGTTTACTCCCGTTGGCGACAACGTGACGGCGTTCTCCAATACGACTGATCGACTTGCCAAAGGCTTGGTTACTAAAGTGGTAAGTCAGCTTTCTTGAGTATTATGAATAGATAGCTGATATGTTACAATAGCCTTGGATCTTTGGTAACAATGCCAACGAAGGCGCTGGTTTCGGTGCATACAATGAAAGTGGTCAATCTGCTGCCCAGACTGCGATTGGACTGCAAGCTATTACTTGCCCGGTTGCCGCGGAAGTTAGGTAAGTCTCAAGATTGATCACAAGATATCAGGAGCTAAAACATCAGCGCAGAGCTCGAGCAAAGTTTGGATATCCTACTTACAGGTACTACTACACTGGCAACTTTTCCAACATCTCACCTTTGCCTTGGATTGGAGCAACTCATAGTGGTATGTCCAGTCCCATAAAACCTATTTACTTTTCTAACAATAGCATTAGCGGAGCTTCCTCTCCTGTTTGGAACACACTATGAATACCGTGGCAACTCGACAGAGTACGAATGGCAGGTCGCCGAGGGCATGCAAAGTAAGCTCCAAACCCCTAACCAACTGCCTCGCCGAAGAGTTAACTAACAACTTCACAGGTCTCTGGCTCTCTTTTGCTCAGAACCCTAAGAAGAACCCGCATGACGGGAAGGGGGTTACCTGGCCGCTCTACAAGCCTGGACAGAAGAAGATGGCAGTGTTTGCAGAGACCAACAAGAAGTGGTTCCAGTTGGGAGATGAGTCTCTCACCGAAAACCAATGTAAGGCGAGTTGAGAATGGGGGTCAGCTTGTAACCTACTATGATCTCCTATAAGCGAATCGCTTCGAACAATGACGGGGGCAGTTATGCAGCAAACTTTTGTCATTATCGTTTCGCAAGCCTGTATCTCAAGTTCGAAAATTTTGACTTTGTGATGGGATCTTCCGGGTCTGCATTGACTGTACGAGGAGTATTGTCCGAAATTAACCGTGTCGGTTACTAAACCTTGATTGATATCGTGTCTAAAATATGGCCTTGATATACTTGTATCGCTTACATTCTCGTCGAATGCCGCTTCATTAATATCGCTGACTTACCATTATCATTTATTGTGAGTCCCGGGTATGTTGGGGCTCCACAAACGGTCGGTTGGCCACATGCAAAAACCTCAATTAAAGCGCAGGGTCCCTTGCAAATCTTAATTATTACGTGCGAAACCAACAATACGGTTTTGGTAATCAGGTGCTCTGTCATTGGATTTCCCCGGATTTTTGATGCATAAAGTGTTTCACAAAAATGGCTTTGTAAGACGGCTGCATGACAATCTTATCATCAAAACCACCTCTCACGCTTAATCTCAGGACCTATTATGGTGCAAAAGGCTTGAAGCCTCCACTTGAGATTGTAGAAAGAGTAATTAGTATCATATTTGTCTGAAACAGGACCTCAAGGTTCTCATCTCAAGCTCGAAATCTATAAAAACATCGTGGCCGCCCGCCCCAACACTACTAGACCCACCGACGCATTTCCCTCTCCTACTCTTCGATCGCAGGCATCACAAACCCGACAGAAACATGCTCAATTTATGACCTGTTAAAATGCAACACAGTGCATCATGGATAATTATATCTCCTTTTCAAACCTCGGTCAATTACCTTTCCAGGTGTTACCCCTCTCACAATGCCACCACCAAGACCAAGAACCGGGAATACGGAGATACGGCAGTCGTAAACGGACAAAGATCAGTTTAGATCTCGGTCATTCAGCCATTTCAGGACCCCGCCCGCCATGAGAAGCCCCGCATTCAAATGGCAACGCCCCTCTTCTTGCTGATTACTCTGGATGAAGATCTTTTAAGGAAATCTTTTCAAGATCAAGTTTACTTTTGTCAATTTAGTCTTACAAGTATCATCTGAACAAAGATCAAATCATCAATATGGTCGCTACACTTAAGCCTTTCCGCGCTGAGCACATGGGCTCTCTGCTCCGACCCCAGTCTCTCCTCGACGTCAGAGAGCAGATCCGCGAAAAAGGTCTGAGCCCCGAAAATGCTGGCCTCGAATCAGTGGAGACGGCCGCCATCAAGGACGTGGTCAAGATGCAGCAGGACCTTGGCTTCAAGGCCGTCACCAGCGGAGAATTTACCCGCACTCGCTTCTGGGGTCTCATGTGGGATGAGTTCGAGGGAACCACCCAACTCCAGGATGCTGAAGCCAGCCTCTTCCGTCTGTATCACCCTGACGTGGTGAGCTTGATTGAAAAGGATCGCCAGGTCATGCCTGGTGACTCTGTCATTGCTGGAGAAAAGCTGTCCCACAACCCCGAGAAGTCGGTGTCGAACCTTCATGAGCTGCAACTCATTCAGAAGTTTGTGCCCAAGGAGCAATGGGGTTCTATTAAGCTCACCATGATTACACCTGCTTGGTTCCACATGCGCTACAAGCAGGGTAAGGCTTACACCCCGGAGGCTTACAAGAACGACGAAGAGTACTTCCAGGATGTTGCCAAGGTTTACCAGGCCGAGCTCGATCTTCTCTACAAGGCTGGTCTCCGAAACGTTCAGTTTGATGACCCCGGCATGGCCTGTAAGTCGAAAGTTCTCGATGAGTAAGACTGTGACTGACTGTGATGCAGACTTCTGCAGCCAAAAGTTCCGCGACGGTTGGGCTGCTGACTCCGATAATATCGGCACCGTCGATGATCTGCTAGACGCTTATATCAAGCTCTACAACGACAGTCTCTCTAAGATCCCCTCAGACATGCACACTGGCATCCATCTCTGCCGCGGAAACTTCATCGGCGGTCGTCACTTTGCTGAGGGCAAGTACGATATTATCGCTGAGAAGCTCTTCAGGAACTTGAATGTCAACACTTTCTACCTCGAATACGACACTGAGCGTGCTGGTGGTTTTGAGCCGCTTCAGTTCTTGCCCAAGGATAAGAATGTGGTTGTCGGTGTTATTAGCACTAAGCTACCTCAGCTTGAGGAGAAGGAGGATATGAAGAAACGTGTGCTGAGCGCCGCGGACTGGGTTGCTAAGGGAACTGGTGAGAGCCAGAAGGAAGCACTGCAGAGGATTGCTGTGAGCCCCCAGTGTGGATTCAGTACTCATGAGAGTGGATATCCTCTTAACCTCGATGAAGAGAAGAAGAAGCTTGCGTTGGTGAGGCAGATCGCGGATGAGATTTGGGGCGAGGCTTGAGTATGATTATCGTAATGAGGGCAAATACGGACAGTCATTTCAGTGAAACCAAGTAAGCCTAAAATATATCATTGCAGCGATTCCTGTATAAAGCCTAAAGTTTTCAAAATATCCACAGGCGTGTTGGCGTGACAGGCGACGAAAATACTGTTATTTGACCTGGCAAGACATTGAGTGGGGTATATATACTCTGCAAGCAGCCCTGAATCTCAACCAGTGATCCAACTACTCGGGTGTTCACACCCGGCATCTTCCGTAGTATAGTGGTCAGTATGCAAGCTTGTCACGCTTGAGACCCGGGTTCAATTCCCGGCGGGAGAGATCCAGCCACATGTTCCAAACATGCCATTGAATTCTTTTTTGCATTTTTTTGCATCTTTCCCAACGTAAGTGTTACGAGATCGAGCAATGCATTTTTGTTGTTCATTCCGCTGTCTACCTGCAGCATCTTATTTACGGCTGATCTCAGAGTGCAGATGCTCCCGCTAATGCTATGGTTACGATCTATCCTCGATATGTGGTTCAAACCTCAAATCTACTATATAAACGTTATCTAGTCAAGTTCTTCAGTGCTAATCTCCGAAAAGTCGGCAGGATCCAACACAGGCTGATTCTTGCCGAACGAATAGATTCCAAACATCACACCAGTAAAGCATCCTCCAAATGGAGGCATTACTGTCAAAGCACTTGGTTCCAACGTAAAAACGTCCGACTCCTTTCCTTCGGTGTGTAAAAAAAGCTCATATTTCGTAGGATGCGCACGGATAACGAGCTCGACATTATCCAAGCTGCTGCCGAAATCTGTAACGGCAGTCTGTTCATATTGTTAGTTTGAACCAAATCTTGATACTGTGAGCGAGCCTACCTTGAACTCTCCAGCCTTACCAGCCGCACCCTTGTAGCTGATCTTAGACTCAAGTTTGCCATCCTCGCCTTGTGAAGCAACAACTCCTAGGGACGCGTACGAGTAGTTGCTCCACCAAAGGACTACTCCAGCCTCATAGCCCCGAATCGTCGGCTTAAATTCCATTTTGGCTCTAAATACTTGATTGTAAGAAGTCTGCTTCCTGAGAAGCATTGCCGGGCTCTCAGGACTAGTTAAGTCGTAGCAGTTGCCATAGAGTCTCAGTGCGCCGGGCCGGTCTGTTAAGCTGTAGCTCTGCTTGATAGGGGTGTCTTGAAGATATTAGCTAAGACAATAATCATACACGTGGGAACGTACTCTTCTGATACCATCCCAGCTCAAGCTTGTCTCGTGAAAGATTAGCCTTCCAAGCCTGAAGACCAGGGCTCGATGCCGATTTTATCAGGTCTCTGCCTGCAGTCTTCAACGTGATGTTGTTACCGTCGTTGAAAATCGGCCAATCATCTTTCCACTCAACTTTGACGAGGAAGGTTTCTCGACCTAACAGAGTTAGCTTGCGAATATGGCTTGTGGAAAAAGCACCAAATACCCATTTGGGGCTCCAGGTAAGTCCCCTCATGTTTGACCGGCCGCACTCCCAGCATAACTGACCACCAATCTCCATTTCCGTCCTCAAAGATATCAACATGTCCCGTTCGTTGAACTTCTTCATCTGGCCCATTATACCAAAGCGGCTTGCCCTGGCCCTCCCATGGACCAAAAGGGCCATCTTTGCTGCGAAGTATCCACTCCTGATGACCAGCCTCTGTTCCTCCCTCGGCGGTCAAGAGGTAATAGTAATCGCCACGCTTGATGATGTGGGAACCCTCTGCAATACCGTGGGGAGATTCGCGGATGACTTTGGGAGCGGTCAATGTCCTGCCAGTTGCGATGTCTATCTCAGAAATGTGAATCGCAAAGTCTTTTTGCTTCGAGTTAGGGTCTCGCCAAGCGATGCGCATGGTCGTTGAGAGGTAAACTTTGCCATCGTCGTCCCAGAATAGCTACCTCGTCTTAGTATTGGAGATGTGAGTTTGTAATTTGCGACTTACATCTTGATCAAATCCGGGGTTGTCAAAGTAAACTGGGTCAGACCAGGCGTTCTCATCCCAGATTTTGTCTGTCCAGACGTAAAAGCCTCGGGGGAAGATCCGCTCCTATCATCCCGATTAGTCACTGTGATCTGGCACCTTTTGAGATATATCACCTACATCTATAGTAGGTCGATATCTATGATAAAGACCATTGGCCAAATACCACCTCTTCTCCTCAGGCCGATATCTCAGCGTGCTCGCCCAACTGCCCGCACCTGGTTCAACCGTGCGCAGGTCGATTTGACTCCGGCGCGTGAGAGCATGACCAATAAGTTTCCAATCAATCAAGTTGGTAGACGTGTAGATGGCGCATCCGGGGAACAACTCAAATGTCGAAGTACTCAGGAAAAAGGTCGTCGGGGTTGAATCCGTAGCGGGAACTACACAGATGGTGGGATCTGGGTTGAAGCCCCTCAGGACTGGGTTTGTAAAGATGACAGTAGAGCTATCAGCCGCCATATTGAAATACCAGCAATAAGTTATAATGAAAGTAACTCATATGACTGAAAATTATAGAATTGTCGGTCGTTCGATGGCTTTTAAACAACAGTATTACCCAGTGCTAATGCAAACTGAAAGCCCGGGCTATGCCCGTTTATCCGGCTATTTTTCCATGAATCAGGGCTCTCCAAATCCCCCAAACTGACGATCCGGAGTTGCGGGGGAGATCCGTAACCCCCACGAGCAACATTATCATGATCTCAGGTTCTTTCTATTGGCAAAATGTATTTGCGAATTTCTTTATCAGTGCGTTTCTCAGCCTCCTCGAAAAGGGCAGACAATGTTGTCCTTCAACGATAATCAAGAGAATAGACAATCCACCTAAACCATTATTTGATTGATTAGGCGTAAAGAAACGGTCTTCTCGGCAACCTATTTATGAGATAATTCCAAGTATGCTTTAATAATGGATAAGGCCGAAACTGAAAGCTTAGATATGATTCTCAGTGTTTCGATGAGAAAAGACGTGCTTATTAATTAACTCAATAATTGGCTCATCGATGGGCCTACAGCATAATCTGACTATACTCACATTTCATGATGAGCTGGGTCTAGCTCCTCCAAACGAACCTCATCTCAAGATTGGGCATTTGATTGGCCTCAGAACCGGTCCTGGAATATGGACTATCGACTACGCCGATGAGTGCTCCTTTTCAAGACTAACAATTCATGTAGCTATACTGTTTTCAACATCTCTTTTTAAGGTTGCTGGAGCTGACCTATTTTCAGTCCAACCAAATTTGTGTAGCAATCTCATCTAGTGACCTAACTTATGATCAAATTTCCATTACTAACTGCTGTAGTGTACCGCTTAATCTCAATTTTGGGGTTGACGATATTGAGGATGAATGGTCATACCCCAAGCCATTCGATCACATTCATCGTGGCTTCATGATGTCTTGCGCGGAGAATTGGACTGAGCATCTCACCTGTTTTGAGCAGGTATAGTTTCAAGCGTGTTGTCATGCTCTGACTTGCTTTAGCAACCTTAGCCCTGGCTGCTGCCAAGCTTCAAAAGCCGATCTAAGTATCAACGCGGATGATAACACACCAAGCCCCAGCAACCTATTGCTCAAGCCCCTGCACCTTTGAGACGAACTTATGGATGGACTCCTGGTCAAGCGAGTCTCTTTCTGGTCTGGTTGAAGTGAGGGAAGTGATAGGTGATAAAGCTACTCATACTTGCTGGTCGATGTAAGTGGCTAGGAACCGTGACCAATGATAATTGGCCGACAGAAGAGTCGATATTCGATACATAGAAGGAAACCCGTAGATCACGATAAAATGGTGAGTTTAAAACTATACAAAGTCTTTGGATAGATCTCAGTGCTGTATGTGTACTCCAGGGCATATATAGTATAGGACCGTGCCTTGGGTCAGCCCTGGGCGGAGTTCCGCCCAGTGGGGCTGCGCGATGCATAAAGTTGACCAAATCGAGACTTTCCACTCCATACAAACATTCACTTATACACATTCATATCACTACTTACACACCATGCCCACCAATCAATTGAAGAAAGTCGCCATTTTCGGTGTAAGTCATTCCCTGTCCACACGCATTCAGAATTAACGCTAACCCAACTCAAGGCCTCCGGCAACTTTGGCACCCCCATCACAGCGGCTCTCACTAAGGCTGGCTTCGATGTCACTATCATTACCCGCAACGAATCCACTTCTACATTCCCTGAGGGTCTCCCCGTCGTTAGAACAGCCTACACTCTCGATGCCCTGACTAAGGTTTTGGCTGGTCAAGACGCAGTAATATGCGTCGTGGGCCCAGCAGGCATCAGTCTCCAAGCCACCATGGTTGACGCTGCCCAAGCTGCTGGAGTCAAGCGCTTCATCCTTGATGACTTTGGCTGGGGTCCTGATTTCACTAGCTTCCCCGAATTTGAGCCATTCCGTGCTCAACGCATTGTCGGGGTTGATCGCGCAAAGGAACACGTAAAAGCGAATCCGGCGTTTACCTGGACCGCTATCGCAAGCGGCAATCCCATCGATTGGGCACTCAAACGCTTTCCTCCTATGGGCTTCGACATCAAGAATCGCTCTGCCATTATTTACGACAGTGGCAAGGAATATTTCACAGGCACCACTCTACAGGGTATTGGGCAGTCGGTGGTCGGTGTGCTTCAGCATCCCGATGAAACAGCCAATCGCCATGTCACAGTGAGGTCCATTAAGGTTTGCCAGAACGACTTATTGGAGGCCTTCCAAACTGGTACGGGAAGTCAGTGGGATATTAAGAGGTCAACAACCAGGGAACTCATAGACGGGGCACGGGAGAAAAAGGAGAAGGGTGAAGGTGGATGGATCCTCGACTTGGCAATTGCTCAGCTTTACGAAGATGGCAAATCTCGCTGTCTTGTTGCGCCGTCGAGGGAGGAATCGGATTCTGATCTACTTGAAATTCCCGAGGAAACTACTCAAAGCCTTGTTGCTTCTATTTTAGCTAGTCTCTAGTAGGTCTTAAGGCTAAGAACCCAGGTTCTGTACCTACACGGCATGAGCAAGATTGTACAAAGTTCAGACTTCTCTCGCCTTTATCGGTCGTACAAACACGTGGATTCCCTGTCATTCGTGTTTCAGAGATTAAGAAACTGCCATTAATATATGTAAAAGGTGTAATAGTCGCCGGTTTCCTTAACTCTTGCTGTTTTGAAACCTTGAGAATCAGAGCAAATCGAACAATGGGCATTGTGTTTTTTTTGTATTAGTTATTAATCATTTTGCCAAGGATAACTTCGAGACGGCAACCAATCCAACATCTTAAACATCAATCTTCTCAAGAGTGGAAGTTCAAGTGCTGAATCACCAACGAATCTTCTCTCCACGCTCAATGCGAACATCTCACCACGTCCCAGTATTCTGTAATTTCGTGGTCCGTTACTGATATTATACTCCAAAATGCTTTTCACAGAGAAGCATAAAACGATTGAAACGTTACAAGCCCTGGCTTCGTATCGTCCATGAGGTCTATATTCCGCGCTTACCCAGCATCGGCGGAATTTGGCCGGTAGTCTGAGGTTTCGTGATGGTCCCTGCAGTCAGCTTGTCCCCGCATTCATTTATTCAATGACGAACTGGTGTCAGATTCATCTCATCAGATTTCGTCACTGACGTCCTTCCACATCCGACGGTTTGTCACGTCTGCTAATATGTGTCCCGCAACTTCAAATAGCTCCCCACACTCTAAGGACGGCCATCGGCTATTCTATGATGACCGTCTATGCTCATCCAACGATCAGCCGCAGCAAGCCAACGCCAATGATGACCGAAATGCATTCTTTTGGCATGAGACGGATGACCAGGGAAAAAAGACCATATTCAAACGGATGGGCCTTTCCGTTGATACAAGGGCTCTAGTTGGCGCCAAAACTGAGTACTTTTCAGGTATCTCCCATAAGTTTGGCCAAACTGATGGCGACGTATGTACTTGGTTCTTTGAACTGGATCCTGGAGAGGAAATCTCATGTCTTGTGGTACAACATTACGGAAATGAAGAGATAGGCTTGGAGGTATGCTAAATGTCCACTTGAGCTAACTCGCACTTCTTGGATTAAGCTGACTGATGGATCAAGTTCCATACTACCCCGGAAGGATGCTGCCGTTGCTTGGCTAAGGAGGAACCTACTGCTCTTTCAATAACCTCCATTGCGCTCATTCCTGGGGCACAAGTTCTATCCGATGTCAAGGAACGATGGTGGCCGGATGTTCCACACACTCATTACGAGTTCCCGACAAATTCCCAGGCCAACGGGACGGTAAAAGAATGCGTGGGCATGTGGTTTGCAGCTAGACAAGATTCAGCTGAGGGATCTACTCGAATTGGAGCTTTGGGGCCTATATTTTTGCTAGAATAATGAAGCTTCAATAAGCTCAAGGGCCTGAGTGTAATGCCTGGGTAGAGTTGTGGATTACAGAGTTGCGCTGCGGCCCGGGCCGTCGCCCGGGAAGCCTGCGACAGAATAATAACTCCATTTTCGGGAGACTTTGCGGCTTCATGTACTGGTAACATTTTATTCGGAGAAGTACAACCCTACAAGCCATCAGAAATCCCATGGCATCTCATTTGACTCACGGAGTCTTTTGAGAAATATCCCACTTGAAACAATAAATGACAGATAAAATGAAGTACGTAAACAGTTGCCTAGAAACACAAAAGATCAACAAAACCAGGAGGGGATTTCTATTACTCAGGCAGACAACCAAAATAGTCACCGCCGTTGGGTCACGTTCCAGAATAAGCCACCATGTGGGTGGAGTGTGGGGAGATTTAATACGACGCATGGTGAAACCCTACTGTCTCAGGCTGGAACGCCTCCCGTCAATGACGACTCCTTACGACGATTGGTGGCTGATCTAATCTCTGGTCTAATTAACACAAACACAACTGGTAATACAGTTATATTCACAGGATGAAATACCACGGAACTCCGTGTCTTACGCCCAACTTCCGTGCGGCCAAGAAATAGCCCCAGAATTAAGCCAGTCACCAGTCGAAACACAGCCTAAAGATCGTCCTACCACGGCAGCACGGCAACTCAGCCTTACCAACAGAGGCATGGTATAATATGCAGCGTAAGCAATACTCCAAATTACCGACCGTGTTTCTTGTCTGTGATTTGCAGGGATTATATTTCTTTTTTTCTCCTTCTCCTTTGATGCCTCGTTTGATGATCTGTTTGGCCCCCACTACCTTAGGTTACAGTCATAGCGTGAAGCGTGAACACTACCTACGGCACCTAACCTTGGTTTTGATCTCAGCCTGATTCTCAATCCTCATGTTTTAAAGCCTCGCCTTTCTCATAGCCACTTTTCTACAACTCTAAATCTCTACTGTTTACATAGCCGCTACATCGTTGCAGGCACCGTCTAGGCATCATGGCGGACCGCAAAGACGGGGCTGAAGCCCAGTTCGCCCAGATCCTCGACGATGCCAGCAAACGCTACTCGGAGTCGTCCAAAAGCAAACTCGTCGACTTCCTCAACCCGCCTATCAGCAAAGTCGACGACCTCATCAGCCAAGTCGACAAGCAAAATGACCAGTTCACCAAGTTCCGCGAGAAGCGACAGTCCATCTTTAGCGCCATGGCCGCGTGCCTCACTCCCGTTGAAGTCATCGGCGAGATCGTGAGCGGCGCCGCCCAAGACACGTTTGCGCCAGCTGAAGGAATTTTTGGCGCTGTCGCGTATCTCATTGGTGCTGCTCGTGATGTTTCTTCTGCGTACGATAGCATTGTTGAGTTATTTGAGCTGCTCAAGGTGAGTGATATAGCAATGAACCCCGCTTGAGATTTTACTAACCACACACAGGACTTCACATCACGACTGGACGTTTACATCCAGTACAAAATTGGGAATGCTCTACGGGCCAAAGTCGTTGATATCCTAGCGCACCTCTTTGAAGTTTTTGTCTTGGCTGCTAAGGAGATTCGCCGCGGTCGCGTCAAGGCATATTTCAGAACCCTCTTTGGTAAGGGCACACCAGTGCAGGAAGCCCTGGAGAGACTCAAGGCTCTCAATATTGGCGAAGAGAGACAAGTGCTTGCCGATACGTATGGAGGTGTTAACAAGCTCAACTTGACGACTGAGAACATGCAAAGTAAACTCGACGAGATGAACCAGACCATGATGCAAATACGATCCGAGGGCCGCGAGCGGACAATTGCGGCGCATCAGGATAAACTCAAGGAGATCTTGGACCCTTCACCATTCCCAGAGGACTTCTTTAGTATGTTCAACAAGTCGCGTGCAGAATCTACGGGAGATTGGATCCTCACGGATGGGGGATTTAAGGCCTGGCTTGACACCAAGACCAACTTCCTCTGGGTAACAGGCGCAGCAGGTAAGCTGCATCCATCTCGACCTATAAACATCGACTAACACCCATATAGGAACTGGAAAATCCTTTTTGACCACTAGGCTCGTTTCCTGGGGCCAAGAAAACATCCCACGTCTCGCCTACTTCTACTTCCGTGACAACAATCCCGAGACACGATCAGTTCTCCAAGCTCTTCGAGATCTGGCATACCAGCTCAGTGAGAGCGATCCCTTCTACGCAAAGCAACTTCTCAAGAGCCTTCGCAGCATCGACGAGATCCGCACCATCCCCAGTGCTTACCGGAAGCTATTTGTCCAGCCATTCCAAGAGGATACTCAACAAAAGACGATCTTCATCTTCCTCGACGGCATCGACGAGGCGGATTCTACTGAAGTAGAGGAACTTCTTGAGCAGCTTGGCTCGGATGATGAGTCTGTCCGAAGACCTAAACACATCAAGATTCAAGTCGCTCTCATTGGAAGAACATACATGACCGAGGCGGTGACGTATACGCTCGATCCAGCTAATTTTGGCAGCCAAGTCATCACTACCCTTCACGTCACGCCCGACCGCAACGCCGAGGATGTCAAGTTATACATCGAAGACAGCGTCTGGCACCTTCGTAATCTCAGTCGCACACCTCCCGACTTTCGACAAAAGATCATCGACGCCATGATTAAGCAAGCAGATGGTCTCTTTATTCTCGCCAAGTTCATGCTGGAGGATATTAGTCGGAAGCGACATCCGCAGAGCATCCTTACAAGTCTGCAGTCATATCCCAAAGAGATCAACGGCATTATTTACCAAACGCTCAAGAACCTTTCTGAGACGCAGTCTGAAGATCAGATAAAGGATCTAAACGAGATGCTGCAGTGGGTAGCCTGCGCAGAAGAGGTCTTGTCTTTAGAGCAGTTGGAAGCTGTCCTTACTATGCGGTTCGGTGATCCACCTTTCCAACTTGAGGAGACACTGCGCGGTCAATATGCCTGCTTTTTCGAGCTCGAGCGAGAGGATGGATTGACTACTGATGACCTGGTCCGCGAGCATGAGAAACAACAGCGCATCAAGAATGGTGATTTGGGCTCAGGAAGACGATCCAGTTCAGCAAGTCGGCCAGGTTCTGGAAGAAGCGGAAGTCCAAAGAGTCCAACCATCTTTGGTCGTCAGACTGGTACACCCGATCTCGCGCGAAACCTCTCTCCTCTTCGTCGCGCCAGCCCAACACAGGCGCTGAGCCCCGTGCGAGGCAGTCCTGGTCGCGGCGTTAGTCCCGCAGCTAACTCTGATCTCTTTGATCCTATGAGCGACATGGATTTCCGGTCCAGCAAGACAAACACGTGGATCACATTTTTCCACTCTTCTATTAAAGGCTTCTTCAGTACTGAGAACTCGGCCAAACTAGCCTCTGGACCAGGTCCTACAATCGGCTTTGATCCTCTTATCTCGAGAATTCACATCCTCAAGACATGTATCTCCATCTTCACCGACAAAACCTGGTTCGACAAGTACCGTCTCGGCCCCAGCGGTCGCGAGTCCATCAAGCAATACGCCGCGTGGTACTGGCAAGAGCATTTGGCCGTCCTCGACCCAGCGACAATTCCCGGTCCCGAGAAGAAAGAGCTTGGAGAGCGTGTATACAAGATGCTTACTGACGATAGCATCATTCTCGACTGGACGCTCATGTACGAGAAGAACGACGAGGGTCTTGACGTTCTCACGGACGATAACATGAAGGGTCTCAAGAGATGGATGAGCGACCCCGACGTGCTGTCTTCTTTGAGCCCCGAGGCCAGAGACTGGGCTAGCAAGAGCATAAACGAGTCGCCAGGCATCTTCAAGCCCATCGGTGATCTCTACGCCCGAGCATGGCTCTCTGAAGACTTCAAGAAGTACGTTCCCACGCTCTTCTGCTTCAAGATCGTCCAGTCCATCGCCTTCATGCAGGAAGGTTACTCTTGGTCCGACTGCAACAGACATTGGACTGAGATCCCCGTCGACAAGCGTATCGTCAAGGCTGCCGAATGGGCTCAAATCCCCGAGTCCGCTCACTGGCACCGACGATGTGGAAGCACATACCTTACCAATGGTATGCACAACAAGGCTCTGGGACATTACGATAGGGCTCTTGCTTTAGATAACAACAGCGTCGAGACTCGTGGACGTATCGCGTACTGTCTATCTAGAGACGGACGTTTCAAGGAGGCTCTAGAACAGACTCTCAAGTGCGAGGCCATTGAACAAGAGAGTATCGCTAGCGGAAAACTCGACGATCAAGCGTTGAAGAGCTGTAAATGGCGTCTTTACAAAGACCACATCCTCATCGCATGCTGCTACGAGGAACTCAACAAGGTCGACCAAGCCCTCGAATACTTCCTCAAATCCATGAAGAGCGCCAAGGACTCCAGCCTCGATCGAAAAGAGTGCAAGGAATATTTTGAGCCAGAGCTAGGCTACCTCGAACTCGTGGCCACTGAGAACCGCCACGAGGCTGTTATCGAGTTCCTCCATCAACTCTCAGAACAAGTCACCGACGCTGAGCACAAACGCACTCGTCTTGTAGACTTCCTTCTTGAGTTCCACAACAAGCCACTTGTCATCGATTGGATTCCCAAGGCAGCTAGCAAAGTCGGCGCGACAGAGTTCGTCTACGAACGGTTGCTCTTCACCATCGACGTAGCCACTGCAACTCGCGATCCCCTCAAGGCGCTGTATCTCCGTCTCTCGCTTGGCGCAACATACACCTACAGTCGCGACATCGACGCTGCGCTGGATCTCTATGAGGCGATTACACAGCTTGGGTACCGTCCTCGCGGCAACGTTCCCACGCGACAGGCTTATGCGCTGGCTTTCCAGAAACTTGCATCCTTGTACAAGGAGCGTGTTCTTCACGCTGGGTTGAATACAACTGAAGCTAATACCTGGCTTGAAGACCTTGAAAAGATAAAACAGAAGCAGAGTCGACATCAGAACCAGGATATGCCGATTGAGATGGTCGGTTCGGACGTTAACGTCGCAGCCATCTACCTAATTCTCTTCAACAGACTACTCCGTCGCAGTTCTTCTACCGACCGTGATCTTCGTCAACTGATCAACGACAGTCTCGATATTCTGTCTGACGATGACGTGCAGAATGACGAGTATGCACTGGATAACCTCCTAGGCCTTTTCATCGCCGCCGACGACATCGACAACGCCCTGGCTCTCAGCCAATCCATGCGCAAAGTCGACCCCAATATCCTGTTTTCCACACCCGACGACTCCCCCGTCCTATCACGCCTGGAGCCCAAGCTCCCCGAGATCCAGACCATGCGTCAAAACTGCGCTCAATGTCTGGATCTCATCCCCCCTTCGGACGAGTACTACATCTGCGAGTACTGCATGGAGACGTATGATGCCAAGTGTATGACTGTGATCAAAGGCGAGGGGAACAAAACGAGTGATCATAGGGAGGATTTGATCTGCAGGAGTGATCATAAGTGGTTTGCAGTACCGCCGCTGGGAAGGGTGTTGCACAGAGGCGAGATTTTGATGGCGAATGGAAAGGTTGCGAGCTTTAATGAGTGGAAGGCTGGGTTGGAGCAGAAATGGGGACGACAGAGGAAGTAAGAGATGGACATTGACAAGTGGGTATTGGATATGAGGGATATGAGAACATGAAGCATCAGTGGAGTTGGATTGGCATTTGAAGAGGCATCACTTCTAGAATAGCATCTAGGTAGACATGAAAATACGTCGAAGACAACATCACATAACATCCGGTACCAAGTCAGTATGAGCGCGACTGATACAAGGACAATGGGATGACTAAAAAATGGCAAAGATAGCAGAGGGTGGTCGACTAGATATGTTTATTGTACAGATGGAAAAGACACAGATAACCCATGGATACTGTCTTCTAGCTCAAGGCCCTTGCTCCTCGCCAACGGTAGATGCACATAAGGCGCTAGGCATAGTGCCTAGCCGCGTACTCTTCATAGTCTTTCATGACTTCTTCCGGAGTGATCTCAATCCGGGAAGTTCGACATTCGTTGCCACGTTTGATGTAAGCCGTCTTGAAGATTGCCCACAGATGAGGTGCCCCTTTACAGTCCGGAATGTAATATGACACCCCCCTTACCATATTTTCCAAAACGTAAGTACCCGCCCTACTCTCAACTTTCGATAAATACCAGAAGTGGAAGAGGTGCAGGCAAATGGCAAGCGGGCCGTTCGGGACCTCACTGTTGACTGGGGAAGCGCCAAAAGCAACCCTTGCCATGGAGGCCGTTCGCTCGCACTTGAAATTGAAGAATGCGAGAGCGTCACCTAGCGTTGCAGCTAGATTCTCGAGATCCATGCCAATCTTTTCCATCTCTGTGCGAGAAAGCTCTAAGTCTCGAAGACTGAAGTCGCCTCTAGGTCGTTGAATCGTCTCAAAACAAAGATAAGGGTGAACCAAGCAATGGTTGTTATCCTCGCGATGCAGAATCTCATCAACAACGCAAGGATCCATAGGAGCGGACCCTCGTGGATGGAAGTGACTGATTAATGCGCGCCGAACGATTCTTGGTACTGAGTGCATCAAGCTCATCTTGATGGCTGGCGTTGAGTGTGAATTAAAATATATCGGGGAGATGATATATTCGTAGTCATACCAGTAGTATTTCCAGTATTCAGGACATTCACCAGGGATATCCAAAACTTCTGGTACTTTGACAGGAATGCCGTATCTTGGCTGGTAATCAGCAAAGCCTTTTGCGATATCTGATGTATCCTTGGGTTCGTTCTTGGATGTATCACCACCAGTCTCGTGGTATTTCTTGAGAACCACTGACTCCTCGATAACCTCAAAGACTGTTGTGGTATTCCCTTCTCCGATTTTGCAGAGGGTGGGAACATCGTCGTAACTGCGATCGGGAAGAACGGGCGGGGGATGGGAAAAGGAAACGCCTGGTTTCAAAAACTGGGCAAGGATTTCGAGAGGGGAGAGTGCAAGTTCGAGCTGCTCGAGCTCATCATTGGAATAGATCTTGGGCTCCGTAGTTGGGGAGTTGTTGGTCGTAGTGTCGGGGGTAGGCTCAGGATCAGCCTGGCCCTGCGAGGCAGGAATCTCTAGACCCATGATGAACCTAGGGTACGATTGAGAAGGAGAGCGATCTACAAAACTTTGGAAGAGGGAATTGCAATCGATTTATACGAGTGACTGCGGATTGAGATTGCAATACACAAGTACTTCCAAGGATCTGCCAAGCCTGGATTGTAGAAAAGCTGGGTTTCATCAATATCGACTGTGTAACCCAGGATGAGAGACGGCTATCGACATGTATCATCTGTGAGAAGGCATCACCCATACCCGCAAGCAAACAGAATCTTCCTATGTGTTTCACTCTTATTCGAGGTTTCTGAGACAGAAAAGCAAGTCCCAGACATCTTGCAGAGCAAACAGGACTCCTGCATGAAGCCACTTACAGGGTACGTTCGGAAGACGGATAGAAACATAGGAGGTTATTTGTCATTCACGGTTTTATATGACAGGGAGCACGATTATTTAAACTCAAGCCAAATGTGTAGAATTTACTGTTACCATAAAACTAATGATGTTTAACGGGCGCAAACGTTCAGAATGTATTAGATATATCAAGAGAATTGATGTAAGTGAAGAGGTTAGCTTGAAACGGATACCCATCCTGCAGCTGCGGATATGGCAGATGGTAATCCGCAAACACGAGGTAAGATTCGCAGTAGTATGTCCAGGATTTCTGCACAGAGCCGCAAGTCTGATCAAGACCATACAAACAAACTTGAAAGGCCGGTTGGATTAACGCATGTATCCTCGGGCTCATAAGAGCGCCGAGGTTGTTGCTGTATGACCTTGAGCCGTGGCAGACCGAAGCCACAACACCTGTCTCTAGTCAGAAAGTGCCTGATCAACGGCAAAGTACATAAATCGCAGTAATACAAGCCGCAATTCGTATGTATCTTTCATATCAAACATTCATTTAAATTGTACAATTGAAGTCCGTAAGGATAGATCCGCAAACTGCTTCAGCGGGATACCCCCGGTCCTATCCCCTACGGACTGCTCCGCAAGCTCCCCAGGCGCTCAATTACAGCGACATCGGCGCCCACACGTGTGAATGGTACCTTACCTAACTTACCTTAAGCTGTAAAGTGACGAAATCCATCCCCCACGTTCAGAAAAAAAGTTCCGTTCCTATCACCACCACACCTGGACCTTATTGCAAACCGTCACCGGGCAGGACCAGCAATCTATTCAACCATGGCGTCGACAACACAACAGGGCGAGAAGAAGAAGCAGCCCAGCCCTCTGCGCTCTGTCATCGCTGGCTCAACAGCCGGTGCCATTGAGATTGGTATGTTCCTCACGCGACATTGACTCCTCCAAGCTTGTGACTAACACTGAAGCTCAGCTATTACCTATCCCGCCGAATGTACGTTTCCGACCTCGATAGCCAGACCGACAGGAAGGACTGATTGGAGCGTGTAGTTGCAAAGACCCGGTCGCAGTTGAACAGACGGTTAGCAGAAGGCCAGAAGCTCCCTTGGCCGCCGTTTGGCAAGCAGTGGTATGCCGGATGCACCACTCTGATTATCGGCAATGCGGCCAAGGCTGGAATCCGTATGCTGTCTCCCGTTGGACATAATGTGAGCATGGGATTGACTAACTGGATCTAGGATTCGTGGCGTTTGATCAGTACAAGGCGCTGCTGGTCGATGAGGAGGGCAAGCTCTCTGGACCTCGAACTGTGATTGCTGGTTTCGGTGCGGGAGTGACAGAGTCATTGCTGGCTGTGACTCCCACAGAGAGCATCAAGACCACCCTGTAAGTCCAGCCACAAGCACATACCCAGCCCAAAACTTACAGTTATAGGATCGACGACCGCAAGTCCCCCAAGCCCCGAATGCGCGGCTTCCTCCACGCCGTCCCCATCATCGCTCGCGAGCGCGGCCTCCGAGGTTTCTTCCAGGGCTTTGTCCCCACGACCGCCCGACAAGCCGCCAACAGCGCAACCCGTTTCACCGCTTACACCTTCTTCAAGCAAATGGCCGAGTCATACACAGCTCCCGGTGAGAAGCTTGGCGCGGTGGGCACGTTTGGTATTGGTGGTCTGGCAGGTCTTATCACTGTCTACGTGACGCAGCCACTCGACACGATCAAGACTCGAATGCAGAGTATCGAAGCGCGCAAGACATACGGCAACAGCTTCAAGTGCGCGACTACCATCTTCAAGCAGGAGGGTGTGTTGACGTTCTGGAGTGGTGCGCTACCTCGACTGGCGAGATTGGTGGTGTCAGGAGGCTTGGTGTTTACTGCGTATGAACAGATCCAGGTGTGGTTTGAGAAGATAGACCCAGAGGAGAAGTACATTTAGACGAGGGGAGTCGAGAAGGATTTACAGATCTAGATAGGGCGTTGGACAGGGCAACATGAGCGGACGTTTGGGGAATCGCTTTTGATACAATGTACAAGTACAATACATATACAATCGATGCCAGCTAGATATCTTTCTTTAATATCTTTTTGCCAGCATTATGCCTTCAAGTCGTTTTCGTCATGTCCTTAATTACTGAAACCGAATCATACCCGACAACCTCTTGCCCAATCTCTCCAACCATGACCTGTTCGGCGCCTCATCAATCTCCCTCACTAGGTCCTGGAAATATGTAGGCTGACTCTTTGGCTCGAGCAATCGTCCCTTGAGCTTAAACTATCCATCCGTTAGCATCCAGCCTGCCCCTCAATATATCGTCGCACATACTCGATCGTTGTATCGGTTCTGGAGAAGAAACTGCAGCGCCCGCGCCCTAAGAAGCTCATCACGCTCCATGGAGGGCTTGTGACTTTGGAATCGCTCGGTTACGGCCTTGCCTAGGACATCTTGAAGCTGGTGGTCGGGTCGGAGGGCCTGCTTTGGCCAGCGCGCAAAGACGTCGGTGTAGATTTTTTGCTGCAAAAGCACGATGGTCAGGTATTTGAGGTTTCTATTGAATTATAGTAGGGTGTAGCTTACAGATAATGAGCGCGACATTGTGAATTGAGGGGGATGTCGTTGCTAGAATGGGCCTGCTCTGCGACTGAATATCTCGACGTCAACCATCAAAGAAATTCCACATAACAGTGTGTTCATCACCGTGTGGGCGTCTATTGGGACTGTGATTGAAAAGCATCTGATTGGGTCATGTGGTAAATTGCCTCAGGCCGCCACGAGACCCTTGAAAAGTGATTGCCTCATCCATTTGACTTCAGCCTTGAAAGAGACCGATACCAAGCCCGTGATTCAATGTGGAGGTGGATCCAACGCTACGCTACCTGACACAGCCCACCTCGAGAGTCTTGGTCTTGTCGGGAATGGTTTGTCACCATTTTCCATGGTTTTCGATTGCACATACAAAACCCCTAGTCCCTTTGAACAGTGTCTTTGTTGTGTTGTGCTGTGCCCCTTGAGTGAGATTGTAAAATAAGGGGTAGTGAGTGTTTGAAAGTGTATACGAATCACTCTCAAGTAGTGGTACAGTGCGTAGAGGCGCTGTTCCTGGCGGATCATTCGGCGTTTCCACCCCTGGACCCCTTTCGCTTCCGCCAAAAGGACCCTTCTAGACTGGCCCCTGTGCTAATTTACACTGTGGCGATACCGAACCCGAATACAGCCGCTGGCCGCATATTGACTAAGGCGTTCTCCCCCCAAGGGCGCCCGGACTTTAGGTTCTCCTCGCCTCGTAATCGCAGATTCAAGGCAACGCAACGCAACCTGTGCCAAAGCAAAATCCTAACTCAAACTCTTTCGCCGTCGTTCCCTTTGAACCCTTTTTTTCGCACTGGTTTTCTTTCGCCAAAAAGATTGCCTCTCCTTTTTGTTTTTTCTGTTTCCCTTTCTCAACCCTCGACCGTTTCTCTTCCTACGACTTTTCAGACGTCGCGTGCATTCCTTCAGTTGGTGGTAAGCGGATCTGGGAGGCAGCCCGACACCGCTCAGACAATATTGCCCATCATGTCGGGACGATACGAACGAGTAAGTATCGCGCGTGGATCTTTGAAGATGATCTTCCGTGGTATACTAACAGAATCTCAGATTAACGCCCAAGACGAGGACGACTTTGACGCCCGCAACAACAGCAACAATCATCTCTCTCATCCGATCCCCCACTCGCCACCTCCCTCGTTTCACTCCCGAGCCTCTTCTCCTCAACCGCCGCGCCAGGTCGATTCCACCCTCGCCGATGCCTTTGACGACGATGACGATAGCGACGATGAAGTTGACGATCGAAGGCGATTGATGCGACATAACTCTACACCACCCTCGGCACCATCTACCGAGAATGTCAACACGATACATCCCCCAGTTCAACCGGCTATTCCGGCACCAACGCCATCAGCATCAAGGTCGACGAGGATCGTGGGAGGAGGCTCTGGATCCGATGGTGTTTTTGCCAATCTGTCTGCGCGTCCGGAGCGAGGCGGCAGTGATCCCGAGAAGGACGAACTACCACCGGTATGTCACTCATGATTAGACTTTTGCATTCGTGTCACTAACTGTTATTAGTCCTATGAACAAGCCGCGGCCGATGCTGCTCCTCCATATTGGGAGACGACTATCCTCGCTCCCGGTATGGGAGGTCCCGACGAGGTTTACATCGACGGCATGCCTGTCGGATCATTCTTCTCATTTATCTGGAACGGCATGATCTCAACATCATTCCAGCTAGTCGGTTTCCTCCTCACCTATCTCCTCCACTCGACCCACGCCGCCAAGAACGGATCCCGCGCTGGTCTCGGTATTACCCTGATTCAATACGGCTTCTACATGAAGGGCGTTTCCGAAGACGAACCCCCAGCTATGAGCGGCCCCGATGGCTACGCTGCACCTCCCGACCCGAACTCGCACAACTTTAAGCAAGCCGATGTGACGGACGACGACCTGGGCAGCATTAGCGGAGGCGAGTGGCTTGGTTACGTTCTCATGGTTGTCGGCTGGTTCCTTCTTATCAAGAGCGTCGCCGAGTTTCTACGAGCCCGTCGCCACGAGCAGCTCGTCCTGCAGAGCCCCGACCGCGGCCTGGGCATCCCGATTATTGCAGAGGGCGAGTCCAACGAGCGAGTGGTCTAGAAACTGCGTCCAACAGCAGGGGCCGGCGAATTTGCGGAGTTAATTTGTATAACAATACCATCATGCAAGCGCATCAGTCGAGAGACGTAGGCGTTGATGCTTTTTCCTTGGCGTTTTCTTGGCTGGATGGATGGGATGGGAAGGATATCTGGTTTCCTACTACAAGCTTATTGTTTGGCGCGTGGCACGCACTTTCATACGTCTATATACGTCTTATCAAAACACATGATCTATGCTCTTTGTCTGTTGCACTTGTGATTCTAGCTTATGTGATGAGATCTTCGACTCTTTTAGACAAGATCAGCCTGACTTGCAGATGAATAACCCGATATGATACGAATCTGTTAATTAAGCGCTCCATGCCCCTGTTGACCTAGTGAATTTCCAGGCAGTCTAGCAAATAATCAACACATCTTCCTAAATTTCGGTAAGAGAGGATAACAAGATAAAATAAATCAGCTGCTTAAATAAACTCTTCACTTACAACATGCCTAAAGTATGCTCGAATTGTTATGACAACTTACCTTATCCTAAACTTAACTTAGGTACATCTCCAGGTCGTCTGAGCCCCTGTTAGTGAATGCCCGCGGTCATTCGTTTTGTGGGGCTACCCGCCCGCCACGAGCATCGGCCGCCGATCCCCGGATTACGGTACGGCCCCGCACAAGCTACGGCAGCTCACGGTTAACACGATATGATGATAACATTACAACGTCTCTCATAACTTCTGTATCACCTCTTTCCTCAACACACACCAACATAATCCTGATTACGCATGCTACTCTTCACAACTCTGTTGCCTTTCTTCTTAT
This sequence comes from Fusarium lateritium, assembly GCA_014898835.1. Taxonomy (NCBI): domain Eukaryota; kingdom Fungi; phylum Ascomycota; class Sordariomycetes; order Hypocreales; family Nectriaceae; genus Fusarium; species Fusarium lateritium. Next base: position 54,621 of record JAAVTZ010000236.1, read on the forward strand.
TCACCGTGGCGTTTACCAAGAGATCACTTCACTTCCCTTCTTTCCTTTCCAGCTTCTGCAAACACACTCCTCGACTTACACGACACAAGAGCGACCACGTCTTTAGTATCAACATGGCGTGGACCTGTACCGGAAATTCCAACTCGGCGCTGATCGAGAATATGTGGAAGAATGGACTCATCACTGATGCTCGAGTAAAAGATGCATTCCTCAAGGTACGTCCTTATCTACCTACCATCACTGCCGCACATGCTAACTTTCCAGGTTGACCGAGCTCACTACGCTCCTTCGATGCCGTACGAAGACTCCCCGCAGCCCATCGGTTACTCCGCGACTATATCTGCACCACACATGCATGCCTCAGCCATCGAGCACGTGCTCAGCTATCTCCTTCCGTCATCTACATCGCCCTCCCCACGCATTCTCGACATTGGTTCCGGTTCAGGCTATCTAACCCACGTCATGGCCGAACTAGTCGGTGAGAAGGGTCTTGTCGTGGGACTGGAACACATCAAGCAGCTCAAGGAGCTCGGCGAGAATAACATGGCCAAGAGCGAGGCGGGGAAGAAGCTTCTGGAGAGTGGGAAGGTGAGGTTCAGGTTGGGCGATGGGCGTAAGGGATGGGTTGAGGAGCCAAGAGAGGGTGAACAGGCCGAGGGGAAGGGGTGGGATGTTATCCACGTTGGAGCTTCGGCGGTGGAGCTTCATCCGGAGTTGCTGGAGCAGCTGAAGGCACCTGGATGGTGAGTTTGAACTCTTAACTTGGTTGTACAAGACTAACGGACGGGTTGCAGCATGTTTATACCCGTTGACGACGATGGTATGGGTTATAGCCAGCATGTGTGGCGTATCGAGAAGGATGGCAATGGGGAGATCACCAAGAAAAAGCTGTTTGGTGTTCGATATGTGCCATTGACCGAGGCACCGAAGCATTAATTGGGTTGGGTTGGAGAAAAGTCAGGTCGTTACGCAGGCGGTCCAGCAAAATCTTGAGATGGGTAACCTAGCTATCTTACCAATGTCTTCTAAAGACCTTGTTTAAATTAATATAAAACTAAACAAGATACTAGACATTCATCCTAGATTTAGGATAATATTTCTTCAATTCTTATACCTTACGAAGGTTGGGAATCTTAATATTGAGCTTATTCATACGATATATCTCCAGTTCTCCCAGTCCTTGTGTTAATACTCTTCATTCACTAATTCGATTTTGGGTTGCCTGAGAAGGAATACTGAATGGTTGATTGACAACATTCTAGTCTAATCAACAAACTACCCCTAACTCCGATTGCCCAATCAAGTCATAAATCATGTACATATACAACCATAACTCCAGTAACAATGTGCAAACGAATGTCTCCGCCCATCTCTTCTCCCCATAAAAATTCTCTCCCCGGTGCAATCTTCACATCAAGCTCAGACCAAAGATGACAGCAACAATAGACGACAATACACTCGACGTGTACAATCTCGGGCTCTCGTTCGCAAGACCCGGTGCTTCGCTGGCATCTTGACCACCAGAGCCCGTCGGTGTCTGGGCTGCGCCGGCCTGGGTGCTCGCGGCACAACCTTCAGGTGGGCAAGCGTTTGCAGTCGAGTTGTTCGCAGGAAGTGGAGTTGTAATAGTGACGATGACGCTAGTTGTTGGTTGACATCCTTCAGGGGGACACGGGGCAGCGGCTTGTTGTTGGGCCTCGGGTGCTGGAGCCGGAGCCGGGGCCGGAGCTGGAGCCGGAGCTGGGGTAGGAATAGGAGTGGGAGTCGAGGGTTGATTGCAACCTTCAGGAGGACATGGAGAAGGTTGTACAACTGGAGGAACGGTCGAAGCATTTCCTCCAGCATTAGCCTCAAGCTCTTCCTTACACTTACAATCCGCTTTGTCACTCCCAGAGATCTGATACAAACTCAACACACCTTCCCCTCCACACTTTCCACTGCTTTCATCACCCGGTACACAAACAACCCCACAGCGTGCTTCATCAACAAGCTCAAAAGACGCGGAGGCGGTACCGCTGCCATCGTCGCAGAAGCAGCTTCCTCCCCCGATGGCGACAAGGGTGGCTTTTCCAGAACAGGCTTGAAGACATTGGGCTGATGCGAAAGGAGCGGAGAGGGCGGCAGTGTTTGAGAAAGGTGTCGATGAGGCATCGGGTGTTGAGATGCAACCGACGTATTCGAAGGTGGGAGAATGGGGAAGGGCTGTTGTGAGAAGAATGAGGTTGAGGAGGACGAGTAGAGACATATTGATGAGTATGTATGAGTTAATATTGGTTGCTTTAAAGAAGCTTTATTCTTGAGCTGGCAAGTTGTTACAAGTTGTGGTTGATGATGATGAGTTCTGTCAAACGACAATTCAAATCTTATATATTTCTTGACAGTTCCAACCTCTCCTTATTCCATGAATCACCCCATTGACCTGATCAAGATTGACTCGTAATTCACATTTTCATCCTTGGCTGTAGTCAATTTAGAATCACTTCAACAAGAGCACTCGGTAGTCTTCGTTCCAAACGACGGCAGATAAGGGTCGCGTGGTGGCGGGCAGTTGGCTGGACATATGTCTGAGACATCAGGGCCAATGACCCGGCATGGCTGGAGTGAGTTAATCAGAGTAAATGATACCTTTGCATTCAAACATTCAATACACTACGTTCTTCTGTATCCGAATCATTCGCTCTGAATTGTAGAAATCGTGAAATGAGAGGTGGTGCGTTGAATTAGAGAGTCTTGTCACGTAGATGTCGACGCCCAGGGTCCAGCAATAAGGACAACATTGACTGTAATGAGCTAACATAATCAATCTACATTCTCTGTCTTAGAACTACAAGGTAATTTTTCTTCACATGTCCCACATTCTTGTTTTTCCGAATCGCAGCGAACAGTCAATACATCAATCTTCCCCCGACCAATCTCCAACCACTCCTACACTTCAACCCGACCACAACTAAAACCCCTAATCCCAACCCTTCCCCTTCTTACAATTCGGTGTCACAGTAGGAGCAACATATTCCGTTCCACATCCCGCAGGACAGCCTTTTCCACAAGGATAGTTCGTCGTAATCGTAGCCGCCGTCTTAGGACATCCACAAACCGAACTAACCGTACTCAACGTCAAACACAGAGGCGTGATGCACGTAGAACAAACAGTCCCCCTTGATGTAACAGTCGGACAGACAGGCTTGGTCTTAGTCGGTCCATACGACGAAGCGTGGACGTACTCCGTCGAACACCCAGGACATTTAGACTTGGAGCAGGGGAAGGACTTTCTCACGGTGGGAACTCTGTGGGGGCAATGGCGCTGGGCAGAAATTGTCGATAAGACTATACAGTCAGGAGTGATGCAGGTTGAGCAGACGGTTCTGGTGGATGTGACGGTTGGGCAGGGCTTTGTGGTGTGGTGTTTATTGGCGAGGGCGATGTGGGATCTGGGGCTGTCAGTTAATGCTCTTGAGGTAGGAGTGGAGGGTTTTACATGGCGAGAAAGGTAGTGAGGATGGATAGGGACCACATGTTGATCAATATGAGTAGATCTTGGTGTATATGTAGAAGTTCCTTTAGAGGATCAAGTATTTAGGTAGCGTATATCACTGAGATGTTTAGGCTTAAGCATAAGATGCTTCCCCAAGTTATGTGGGAGTCCATTGATATCTATACTCATTCATAATACCACGACAAACCTACATAGCAAGCCAATTTCCCATGCGAACCAACCACTGCCTCCGGACGCAGGCAGCTCTCATCATACATACGATAACATATCCTTCAAAAAAGAGATCGCCAGCAACCCGAAATACGATATTCTGCAGCATACAATAATAAACCCCAACCGACGATCCGATCTATCCGTAGTCCAGAAGCAAATGGATAAAATGCAACGCAGGAATGGACATGACCGCTGAGTGATGTAAGTGAAACAAGCGGATTGGGCCGTGGCTGAAAGATGGCGTAGGGGGACCCTGACGATCCCTCTTGGTAGCCGGATTGAGCTTTGACATTTGCGTGCCTAGGATTGAATACGAGGGTTATGATGCAAGATTTCCTTGATGAGGTCTTGGGTGACGAAGGTGAGAGAGTTATAAATAGACTCATCTTGATAGTCTCCAAGATCTGAATAAACTAGGCGATCTACTGCATCTAACCAGACTGCTCCTTTAAGCATTCCTTTTGGTCTTTCTTTTTCTTGTAAGAGGCACCTGAAAGTGCCATGATAGATGCGCTTCGAGTACTAAATGAGGGTCATCTTGGTTTCGCCATGGTTGTCGAGACTTGGCAGAGAAGTTACAACGGAGTGAAGCAACAATCTGTCTTTTTGTTCGCCCCTTTTTGCTAATTGACATTCATCGATATCGATCAATAGGAATGTGTGTATGCACGATGACTCTATGAAGCCAAGCAAGCACTTACAAAAGCAGGATCTTGTGGATTGGGCAAGAGGATTCGACAAATAATCGAGACACTGGGTAGTTGTGCCAAAACTAGAACATATTTTAGACCAACATACTTCGTCAATTCTTACTATTTTTACCTGAAGTTAGTCAGATATCTCGATGGTTCGTTGGAGTGCCTATGGGCTAACTCTATGGCTACGAAGCTGCGTTGCTACATTCAAGTTCAACCGTAAGGTCTTAACCCAACTCGCACGATGCAGTATGCTTGAACGTCCCAGAGTCAAAAGTGAACGGGTTCCAAGTTCAGGTCCGCGCAATGCCGTTTCCTAAAAGCGATGAATGATTTAAGCATTCATTTTATCTCCCATTGCGACTTCCCCGTCTGCTGCTGTCCTCCTACCTCATCCCCGGTCGAGTCGTGATGCAAATCTCTCAGGATCTTGAGCCACAATTTGGCGACACCTTTCAACAATCACCATCCGGTATGGTGTAGTGGCTAACATTTCGCGCTCTCATAATCTGAGAGATCAGTACCGCGGAGCCCAGGGTTCGATTCCCTGTACCGGAGAATTTCTTTTGCACTTTTTGCAACTGATTATCATCCATTTCTTCGTTACCTTTTTTGTTGAGTGGATTCAGTGTCAATGTTCAGGCTCTAGACTTGATGCCGTGCTTGGCGGGAGCGATGGGCCTTGGGCCGAAGACATTTGATAACCCGTCGGGGAAAGGCATTAATTAATACAGTCGCGGAACACGAAACCTTCCAGTATTTGCGGTCAGTGGTGGAAATCAGCGAAACAATGACGTGGGGGGGAGAATGCGAGAGGCCAACTGCTACTCACTGGGCGACGACTGATAAACGAACCACTGCCAGAAGGTTTGACACGACCAGCCGAACCGCAACAGGGAATCTCTGGGCAACTGGACATCTGCTAGAAGAAAGCTGCATGAGATACGTTGCTGTTTGAGGAACAGATAATGATCGAGGAGACGTTCCCAGCAGGACAGGTCCCCAGGCCGCCTGGCTATCCAATGCTCGCAACAACCTTGGACATTCCGCCTCTTCCGCGCCGAAATTGTGCTCGTGGCAACAATCAAGACCGTCTTCTCGCTTGCGATATGCCCATTCTCGACACCATCCTCGTGACCCTCCGCGTGGGTTGAATCGTATCAAAAGTCCTCCATATACCTTGGCGCAACCCTCCAGTTGCCCTACCTGACTCAACAACTCCCCCAACGAACTTATTGAAGGGAACCTGAAGTCACTTACGACTACCCCTGTTCTCCTCCACAAGCGACTGTCTCACAATGCCAGCAAGAGAAAGGATTCACGCCATTATGTGTGACTCATTAATAGGAAAGGAGAAGCAGACCGCCTTTGTTCTTCAACGCATGCTAGAAGGAACAAGACGCCACATCTCGTCACCTTGACTTACACCATCTGCTAGCAGTACGGGAGTGCCACTGGAAGGCTGACAAGGGCACACTTGTACCCTTCTCCAAAAAGCACCAGCCACAAAGTTCAAACATCGTAGCACTGATGGAACATGGTCCTCAAGAATTCCCCAAGTGTCGCCACAAATACAGACAACGTCTCCTCCGCAGTGGGGATTCCCACCGAGAGATGCGGCTCGTCACGCGTCCCGCCTCTCCGCCGAGGGCTTCCGACTCAACTCACCTTGCCGGCCCGTCCCTTATCCCCATTCGCTGGGCGGTGATACGAGGCATTGCGCCCGCCAAGGCTACAGCCTGCCTCGCGAACCTGAATTCAGACCAAGACATGCACCAGCCAAAAGGTCATCTGTACTGTCGTGATATGGCCGAAGCAGAACAAGCTATGCCATTGGGTTGTAGAAGCCTTTGTCGTGAGCTCGTCAGCAACAAGGCTCTGGGCGCAGTGCTAGTCAATAAGGGCGCATGACTGATGCTATCATAGACCTTTGGAAGACCCGTCAGGCGCTCTAGAACGTCCAAGTTAATGACCTTGAAAGAAACTCCCGCGATGCCATAAGAATGGTGTCATAGTCATATCCTGAAAGGCAGTGTGGTGTTCACAAGTAGCATCAGATGGGTGAGTAAAGCATGGTCGCAACGATCTCGGTTCCTTCGGACCCTGACACTGCATATCGGCAGGGCGATGTGGTGCAACTGGCGGAAAAGACGTCTTTTGCAGCAATCAAGCCGTAGCGGCCGTTGAGAGATCGTCGTCAGGGTCTTTGCAGCAAGGAATAGTGGACGGGACCCTTGACGCAGACGGAGGAATGTCATCGCGCCGGAGTTATTTCACCGGGCACTACATTCTCACTGCTAAATCGAAAAGAATTCAAAACATTTCGAGCTTGGCGATACTGCCGCAACGCGTCCAAAGGGGCGAAAACACCAAAAAGTCGTGACGATGGTGGGGGAGCAAGACTGATGACGCCGCCAGCTTCAAGTCGGATGATGTGGGGCAAGGATCATGAGGTTTCTCAAGATGCTACTATGCTGCCCATGTCAAGGAATAAGTCGATCTCATCGACTCTGAGGGTGTGGTGACCATCCTTGGAATCTGTTGATTGAGTGGCTCTATGGGCGATCGAGGGCGCGCACGGGGACGGGTGGTATACATAAGTGGGTGTCAGGCTGCTTAGCGCAACACTTGCCGAGCGCTTATTCCGGATCATGAAAGACCGCGAAGGTATCCGTAATTGACGTCCCGTGGTGGTGTTTGGCAGTGACTCAGGCTTGCGCGTAAGTGGAAGAGGCATCAGAGACATTGACATGGTGAACCCAGCTTTGCGGAGAGAGGGGGCGGGTAGAAGTAGAACATTCGACAAGACCGCCACATTTGTGAAAGGCTGTAAAACCTGGGGACGCCAGTCAAGCCACACGGCAGCCAATGCTCTTTTACGGCGCAGCAGCAACCAATCGCTTTGCCCAAGGCTCTAAGAAATAATCCATATTGACCGGCAAGGCAGAGACTGTAAGTAGAGGATTGCAGAGCAACGGCAAAGTATCAAGACCCCGGTCTTGAGACGTCAGGATTTCTCGGCAGTTGATATCCACGAGAACGAAACGTACGAGGTGGCTGGCAAACAAGTAAGAGTATCAAAGGGGGTCCAGGCTGATAAAAGAAGGGTGTAGTGGAATTGCGGGAGGAACGAATGGAGGGCGTTGATGATGGTGGTGGTGTTGGTGATCACCCGCCTGAGACAACCAAGGCTGATGGCTTGACTAAGGGCACGTCGCCCAGCCGTGGCGCAGTACAAGTCCAAGAATTGGGGAATGCCGTTCTCTGTATGCTGCTTGATGATCGCGTTCTCGTGTCTTGATAGACAACCCGATAAACTGGTCCCAAGACAAGAGAAGCTCAAGCTGACTGGCTGAGACAAGGTCGGGCTGTAAGGTCAAAACTTAAAGAGCCCAACATAAGACGATTTCCCTGCACAGCAAGCTGCGAACGCCTGCGAACATGGGCATCTAGAGGCGATCAGCTAGACTCAGCACTGTACTGTAGGAGCTGAAAGAGCAAGGATGCGTGATGGGATGAGACAAACATTGACTCACCATTGGCCCAGGCAAATGCGGCTGCCACCGATATGTTGGGCAGAGACAGAGATAGATACCCATCCTAGCCATCCTAGCTTGCGGAAGCTACCCGTGAGATGGATGTCGAGCCCTCAGCAACAGAGACCAGGCAAATGCCATATGTACAGTAGTTGACCGGGTGGGACAAGCGGAGACAGCGGCATCGCGGGATGACTTGAGCGGAGTGGAGATGGACAAGGCTCGGGATGGAACGAAACGAGCCGGAGGGAGTCAAGGGAGTCTCTGGCGGGAAGAGGATAAACAAGGTGCGTCTATATCCGTGTGATGGAGGTGTGGGTGCAGAAGCCGGAGATAGGACGAGCATGGTGAGTCGGCTATGAGAGGTCATGTGGTAAAAGTGGTGATGATAAACGACGACACTCCAAAGCCTCCCAGCAGCCGGCTTCACCCGGTCGCTGACGGAGAAAGATCATTCCCACACTCTGTTGCAGTGTAGGAAGTAGCTGATTCGGGCTATTATTTCTGGTTTGCGTGAGCGCTGTATCGTGAATAACGCGCCGGCCGTCAGTCCTAGATCTTGACTGATATGGCGATGTGGTTTTGTTGAAGTTGCCTGCTCACGGCTATTTCTGGATCAGGACCCACCATCAACGCTCGGACCCTGCCTTGCCCCTCCTTGGGGCAGCTCCCTGTAAGTGCACTGGCCTTGGGCTTTTGTCAGGGGACCAGAGGCGCTGGAGACAAGCACTAGTCTTCTAACCATCAGTGATTGAGTTCCACTAGAACGGCGCCCCAGACTCGATTCATTCATGCACTTCCCGATATGTCCTGCAACTGCAGGAAATACGTACGTGCATTGGAGTCGTGTAACTCAAATGTATCCAACTTCATATCTAATTGCTTACTGTGCTACCCCATAAGCAAGATAGCTTCATATATCACTATCCCACGTTCAGAGTGACCTTGTACAGTTACAGGGGTCCCGAGCAAGCATGCATATCGAATAGCGTCAGTAGACTTACAAACAATTGACTTGGGTAACACCAACCACCGAGATGAGAAAGACAAGATCCAACGATTCCACAAGCTGAACATTGGCGTCTCAACGCGGAGATATTTCCCATACCCGAGTGCCACCAATCTGTCGCTGTACGAGGAAATGGTGACACGAGAATACTGCAACAAGTCATTTACTCATATCAGTCGGCCAAGATGGGATTCAAGTGCAGTGCATGTCGCAAAATAGCCAAAGCATAGAAGTGGTGCATAATCAACGGCAAGCTGCGCAAGCGCAACGCGTTGCAGTCCAAATCGAGACCGTCTCGACTAGTCCGGGCTGAGCAATGACGCCAAGTGGTTGTCGATTGGAAGAGACCCTAGTACGACGCTCTGTGGATGCATTTAAGGCGCACATGGACACGAGGGACGAGGGTCTAGTCGGCCGAGTTGGGGATAGGCGTTGATTGCCTTGATTGTCGACCAAAGTGTGAACGGTTGGTGGGTTTGAGAATGAATGTACATATGTATGTCAGACAGACAGACAGACAGAATGGCAGGGATGTTTCTTTCTGCATGAAGCTCATTCCTGTACTATACATGCAAGGCCATCTAATAGTGGTCCAACTATAGATGATAAGTAGATATCCGGAGATCGAGCCCTTGAGAGTCTTAATCCCGAGATGATAAAACACATGAGGGTCGATACAGGATAACATAGACGATAATAAACAAGGGTCTACTATCGTCATTCTCTCGAAATATTATTGCTCATCAGAGGCGATGCAAGACTATTAGTTGCGGAATCCTGGATATCCGGCTCTTGATTGTAGGGGTCCTGTTGAAGGTGGGCAATAAATCGGCGGGTGGCGACCTATGATCTTCATGGACCCTGGACGAGACATGGCGGCAGTTCTCGCTCCAGCTTCTCGATGTCCGTTCAAAATGCCACAAAATTGAACTCTCTGTTCTGTATCCGTATGTTAACATCATGTAGAATCGGCATGTCTCAGAGAGGGTGGAGTGTCGTTCACACCTACTGGTGGCAATGATACAGGGATCGTCTCATGGACTTGAACGCCAACGACCTCGATATGCCTACAAATTCACCTTCCCGTCAAAATCTCGGACGTTCCGTGACTTATTATTGGGGCTCTATTTCATCAGATGTCCTAATGTTAGACATGAGTGGAGGAGGTTCATCAACACGGCTCAGGGATGTTGGAGGAGCTCTACCAACATAGAGATCCAGACTGGTGGAGATGAGATCTATGATACTAACATGATGCGCTCTCGCAGGCTCTAGTGCAACCCCAAGAGACGGAATAATGCATTAGAACAAGTTATTCAGCACCTATGGTTGCGTGTGTGACCCCGATATGGTCTGATTCTTCTATCGCTTGTCATCCAGATGGCTCCTTTGGGATGGACTTGTAGCAAATGGGAGGTCAGACAGATGAAAGCTGTCAAGGGACGTCAAATAACCTAAAAGTCTAAACTCCCTAGTTTTTTCGACATACAAATCAGAAAAAGGCCTGAGAAGGCAAACCCAGGTTCATGGATTGAGGCGTCTGATGGGCTTGGACGGGGAGAACCACACCAGGGACTAGGCTCCCAGGCTCTAGACTTCCGGTTCGCGTCGTTCCGCATCTGTCACCAACAACCAGAGACAAAAGGGTGAGTGAACTGGAGAAACCAAAGGGGCTGTGAGGTTTCAGATTGTAAAGTTGAAGAATCACCTCCATCACATCGTCAACCCACCCTCAGCCTCCACTCCCAGGTCTATACTGCTACACCCAACTGGCCAACCGCTGTGGACCAACAGGCACACGAGGGAGGTTTCTTTCGGGTCCGATAAACAGTCACGTTGACGGTTTTCGGGTTGAATCGTCTGCCTAACACTAGGTCCCTCGATTTGTATGTCTTGTGGTGTCTCCGCCTAGAGGCTATGTAAGCGTGAGCTCAGAGCAGATTAAAAGGGAGGCTTTGCCCACTTATATTTGTTGGATCTGTTATATCTTGTATGATGGCTCTCCCATCCATTACTTTTGGACCTTCTGCATTCTTTCTCTCGTTCGATATCTCTTGTTGAAGACAACGACCTCGGTCGCGTGCCACATATCACTTGCACCCTCACAAAGCTCAACCTCAATATAGCAGTACTCTTACTCGTCTTACTTACATCAAAACCAGCATCCCGACAGGTCCGCCAACTGACCGTAGGTTCTCGATTGCTCTATCGACTATTTTCTCATATAAGCCATTCGGACGTTTGCCGGATATAGAAGTGTCTTACTCTCCGAGTGGAAGTGTTCACCGGCTTACAAAGACCCGCTGAAAGTGGCCTCGTCCGATATTCGATGCGAGCAGCTACCCAGCAAGTACAGTACAAATTAGGAAAGTACGGGGTAGTATTCTGGTTTGCAGGGCAGGCCTGTCTCTTTCCAATCTGTACTTGCCCGCCTACCAGGTTTGCCGCTTTGTCAGGTGCCTCACCGTGGAGCGCCTTCCAAGGTTGAAGACGACCAATTCTCTTCCTTCTCTGCTGAGCACGACTTCAACTTTTCATCTCAAACTCAATTCAACCATCCTTTCTCATCTCTCCTATTTTGCGCCACCATTTCTCAACGGGGAAACCTTGAGATAATCGCGCCCCTATCTAATCCGGTAGTGGATTGATTCGTCGTTGACGCCGCCGGTTGCACCACCAGAGAGCCCGGACACGGCGACATACCCCGAGAGGTACAAGCTTTCACATAGTATCAACGCTGGCTATCAAAGTCACTGTTGGCCACCCCTCCATATCCGTCACTCGTTGCTCGCCCCAAGAACAGCCCAGGCCAGACAGGCCGAGAAGAGGCACCAAGGACAAGGACCAGAACAAGACCTGGAGCCCGCCCCCACCATTTACCCCATCGCATCGCATCGCGTCGTCCAACGCCCACCTCGGCCGCTCTCGCCCGCTTTCACCCACTACGGGCCCTCCTTTGCCGCCCGCTCCGCCGCTGGGCTTCACGCAACCTCCTCGCGGCTTCGACTTGAATTGTTCTACCTCCCTCCGCTTCTATCCTCCTCCACCACTTCGGCCCACCCCCGATATCGCCTTGCGAATTGCTTCGCTCAACACCATGCCTGAATACCGCCACACTCGGAGCAATAGCCTCAACGTTGCCAACAGCGGCTCACAGGCAAACGCTATTGCAAACCCTCCCCGCTTCGATGGACCCCGAAGCCCTCCGAGTATGTTGCATGTTGCACACGACCCCCCGCCAACCTTCAATCTTGATGTTGTCCCTACTGACACGACTTGACGATAGACACGTCCCACGTCCCTTGCAAGTTCTTCCGTCAAGGTGCTTGTCAGGCTGGCAATGCCTGTCCCTTCAGTCATGACCTGAGCAACGCTGCAGAGAATGTCTGCAAGTACTTTGCAAAGGTGAGTGCGCCATATCATGATCGCTGGGCTAGCCCACCCCAGTCTACACGTCGCATCGCCTTTAATGTATCAACAACACTAACAATCGTCTTATCACATAGGGTAATTGCAAGTTTGGCCCCAAATGTGCCAACATTCACATCCTTCCCGACGGCCGACGCATCAACTATGGAAAGAATGGCGTCACGATAGGCAACACTTCCGCTCTCGCAGGTCGCTCCAACCCCACCTCCGCAAGCAACAACCAGTCCTCCACCAGTGCCCTCACGACCTCGTTGTACCGCGCTGATGTTCCCTCGTATACGTCGGCATATCCTTACGATGAACAAGACCAGCACACTCTCGGCCGCCAGCCCAGTCTTGAGAATGGCCTTCCCACCATCGATATGTCCTACACTGGATCCAACTACGGTTCTCCCCGAGATGAGGAGTCTTTGCGCTTTGGCATGGGGCTCTCTCCTGTTAATAACAAGGGCCTATCTGTTCTAGATGCTCCTCTTCCTGCTTCATTCGACTCCAATGGCATCTCCAATGCCGCCCGCTTCCCCGCTGCTCCCTGGCCCTCGTCTGTCCCCAACCAATTTGGCATCGAATCTCCTACTCCATCGCTCAGCAATGCCAAGGACTCACGCACTTCCGAAACCCTCAAGCTCCTTCACACCTCGGCTTTTGGTTCTTCGGAGCATCTCCTGGCACCCTTGGACAGGAGCCCGCCCAACTCTCATCAAACCAACGGCGAAGAGTACTTTGGCAGACGAGCCATGCACTCTTCCCGCTTTACCAAGCCCCGGATGCTCAGTTCCAGCATGCCTAAGACGTCTGTTGACCGAGACTGGGAGGCTGGCTTTGCTTTTGGCGACGATGATGACAACCTTCCTGAGAACTACGTGCCCGAAAACCTACAGGATCTCTTAACACCCGTCGAAAAGGCCCGTCGAGGTTCCATGCGAGCTGATGGCGACGCAGACGGCTTAAGCAAGTACGGAAGCCCCATCGGAACCAGCCCTAGCCGATGGGGTCCCATGTTCCAGCGACAGAAGGAGGAAGAGGAAACCGCTCGATCTCTCCGGGGTGCCTCTGCCTTTGGCCATGTAGGAAGCCCTCTCCGAAACTCGGTTCTTGCTCAAGAGATGGGAGGCACAAACGGTTTCAACCGACCGTCTTCCTTGCGATCCGGCAGTGACGGCATGTCCATGCTCTCCCAGCAGCTTCAGCGAAGCCGTCTCGATGACACTACAAGCAATTCTAGCCCCCTTCTCCACCCCTCAACCGCTCGAACCGGCAATGCCGCTAGTGCCATTAGCCCTATCAGTCCTATTGGCAAGGAGCGTGGCATGGAGCGTCATGTGTCGAGCGGCAGCATCAGCTCGTCTATGAACGGCCGATTCACCACCCCTATCAACGAGGACGACGAGATGTTCCACATGGAGGGTATGGAGGAAGATGGCGAGCCTTCTATCAAGTCCCCTAAGAGGACATCGGCTGGCCTAGCCATGAACGTCTGGGGCAGCTATGCTGGGGCTGTCGCCGGCAAGTCCTCTACCAACGGAACTAAGGGAGTTCCTGTCAGCGGCCGATGATTGACCAAGGCTGTAAGGCGGAGGGCAGCGTGTTCTTTGAATCACTGTTTCCATTTTATAAGCCAAGCGTCGGAGTTGGTAGCTGATAGAGAAAAAGCGAGGCGATGAACTGATGAGCCATGATCTGGGTGGACAGCACCACTATCGCTACGACATCTGCATTTGCATTTGCGGGCTTCATATCGGCCTATCTGTCGACATCTAAGTTGAATGGATTTGAGAAAGAAAAAAATGAGGATGCATGGCAATTTTATGGCCAGGGCCCAAAAAGGATATAGGATACACGGCCAGGAGTTTTGACTTTTCCATCTCTTTGCTTGATAATCGCTATCATATCATCACATCATCAAATGTTTTGGGAGGCGGATGGTTCAACTGATTTTATTAAATTGCCCACATACAGTTTTTTTAGGCTCGATGAACGATGGGTCATGTGAAGCGGACAACTGGAGGTTTGCTATTGGGTCTCCCAGGGTAGGCACTCGATGATTTCAATATGATCTCATTTGAGACTTGAACGGCCATCCTTTGAGATCCCAAATCAACCCAGTGTCATCGCTCATTTGGACATCTTTATCTGAGTCCGGGCTTGGTGTTTTGGGAAGGTATCGGATCTACAAAAACATTGCAAATGGAGAGGCAAGACCTCGCTAGATATAGCAGGGAGGAATCATGTAAGAAAATATAGTCGTATGTATGGGAGGATGCATAATGAACATAGCGTGTTCACCAGGCCTGGATGGCACTGGACTTAAGCAAGCAGCCACATGCGGTGATAAACATTATTTGACTTGGAGCACTTGGAGCATACTCCTGGGACATCATGTAGAGCAATAGGGTGTTTCTATACACTAGTACAAGGTAAAGCCACAGTAGTAGAGATCCAACCATCTACCCATCATCATCATCATCAGTCCCAGCGCAGATCAAATGTATGCCCCTCATCTCCCTCACATCTAACCCATCGACTCTTTTCACGACATGCTCGAGAAGGAAATACATAAACCAATCGTCACAGTTCGTGAAGAATGAATTGAACAGGATGATGAAGGGTGGACGGGGGATGGCACCACACTTGCCGCCAAGTCTTTTTATTCGTACTCTTCTCCTGTGGCTCTCCATCATCATCATCCTCCTCCTCCGCACCGCACAGCCGTCTGTAAAATAAAGAACCTTCTCATCGTGCGCCGAGATTATAAAGAATTTGGTGAGTTGTATTTGTGTTAAATCTCCTCCAACCAGTTCCCCCTTTCCCCCCTGGGATTTTTCTATCTTCGGCGTCTTTCGGAATTAAATCCTTGCCGAGGAAGGATTTGGGTGGTCATGGGGAGAGAGGTAATTGTACAAAGAGGGAGGGAAAGGGGTGTGGTGTTTTGATCAGGAGAGGCACGTTTAGTTGGCGTCGGGCTGGTTCAGGATGTACTCAACAGCCTGGTTGACTATAGGAGGGTTAGTAATTGGCTTTGAAGGTAGATGGGTGAGATAAGTACCGGAGTGGATGGAGTCGGCGTCCTTGTCGGGAATCTCAATGCTGAACTCCTCCTCGATGGCCATGACGACCTCGACGGTGTCGAGAGAGTCGAGACCGAGGTCGTTGGCGAAGTGAGCGGAAGACTTGATCTGTTGAAGTGGGTTAGGTGAGAACTCGAGTTTGTGGTGGATAGTGTTCGTGACGTACGTTGGAGACATCGTTGACCTGCAAAATTGAAGTTAGCTTCTGATTGATGCATGATGGATTCTAGAGTCGGCAATTGGAGGGAGAATGGAATTGATGATAGCTTCGGCACGCCAAACTCAATGCCTCAGCCCAGCCCAGCCCAGTTCAGCTTCTTCAATTCCCCTCCTCTCCAATCGCCCTCCAAAATCTGACGTAGCTCACCTTGTCAAAACCCTGCAGCAAGCTAATGATTCGGCCCTCAACCTCATCCTTGTTGAGCGCACCGCCGGCGCTGTAGAACCGCACAGCCTGGAAGCTCTGGATCTTGGGAACAGCGGCGGTAGCGACGCGGGGCGCAACGGCGAAGGATCGCACGGCGGCAGGTCGGGCGGCGACGCGGAGGGATCGGAGGACGGCGGATCGGAACATCTTGGCTGATTTATTGCGGAGAGTGAGGTGCAATTGGCGGAGGCGGGCGGCGGTGGTGGTGGGTGGTTGATGATGAAGTTGAGGTTAAGGTGATGATAAATTTCTCGTTGCTACCCGGATTGAAGGTGACTGGCTGCTTCGGTCGGGAAAAGCTAAGCTAAGCTCGGTTTGGTAGGGGTCACGTGAATGGGCTCCGGGGGAGTGCTCCGGCAGTGATGGAATACGTCAGCGAGGGGAGAGGTGTGATTGGTTGGTGTGACCCGAGGATATCGGATACAAGAGGGAAACGGTCATATTGGTGATTGTGATACTCGGAGTTGTTCAGTGTTTCGAGGAGATGCATTCTGAGTTGGTTTTCTTCATAATCTTTGAACTTTTTATGGTGCTTGATCACCGAATGCTGGCTGTTAGTCGAGTCAGCAAGATCTAGTTTGTTCTCATTGGTTAGTGATGGGTTCTGGGGAAACAAACAGACGATAAACTGACAATTAATTATCTGTTGACAATCATTATAGCAAAATACGAAAGCCAGTCTTTGGAATATTGACATGACTATCTTTTAACTTTAACTTGTCAATCTCGTTAAGCTTAGACCGCTCAAACCCAGCATCTAGAAGACTTTAAAACTCAATTACCGTTCCAAGCATCTTACCTTACCCTGAACACGCAACTTTGCCAAAAGCAGGTTTTCCATTCATGCTCCAACTACCGTAGCACAGATAATATACCCTGTCCTTATCCATACTCTATATCAAACCCTCATATTTAACGTGTCACAACGAAGATCTTGCCCCTCCCGTGTCGCCAAGCCCTTCAAACGTCCCTCGCCGCTACCCAATCGCCAGCGATCGCCCGACGTTATCTATCGCCTCACCTACCGCATCAAGTTACCCTCCGCTTTAGTTCCCCGCGAAGCTTACATCCTTCGGCGATGCTACTACAGTGACTGGGCGATTATCAATCTGGATTTCAAGGGGAAATGCCTGAGATAGGAAGGAGATGGGATTGGAATTCTTGAAAGCTCCAATGATTCAGGGAAGGTGAACTAGGCCAAGAAATGGATGCTCATCAGTGGCTTTCTGTTTATGTTGTACAGGGAAAAAGGATCCATAACGGACAGATATGGTTTGATGGGCTACATTCTTGAGCTTAAATAAAGCTCCCTTGTCCCTCAGAATGATTACCTCTCACTCAGTCCATCCCTTCACTTCATACCGCACATCATGAAGCTTAATCTCCTCGCCTTTGCCCTTTCGGCTTCGGCCTGTCTCATCCCCTCCGACTCCGTCCCTCACTCGGAGCGCCACTACGGCCTGTCGGCCAGACAAGCCCGTCCGGAACCCGACTTCCCCATCGGCACCGGCGACCGCTTCAAGAAAGGTGCCATTGTTCCAAAGGGCCTCTCTACCTCTGATCGCAACCTCAAGTCTATCCTTACTCCCGCTGAAGTCACTTCTGCTCTCGAGGGTCTCGCAAACACTTTCAAGGAAGTCAAGCTTTTCCAGACTCCCCACAAGACGTACGAGGGCGTTCGGACCCTCGGCGCAAGCGTGGGAAAGAACCCAAAGTTTTTCATCATCAGCGGTGCTCATGCTCGTGAGCGTGGAGGTCCGGACAACGTCGTCTACTGGCTCTCTGATCTCCTACACGCTCGCAAGGCGAACAAGGGACTGAAGTATGGCAACACCACCTTTACGCCCGCTCAGGTCCGCAAGGCTCTTGATGCCGGTATCGTGGTCGTCCCCATCATCAACCCCGATGGTGTAAAGTTCGACCAGAAAACCAACTCATGCTGGCGCAAGAACCGTAACCCCAAGAGCTCAGGGGGCAACGCCGATGCTGTGGGCATCGATATCAACAGAAACTACGACTTCTTGTGGAACTACAAGAAGGCGTTTAGCTCGTCGATTGATCTCAGCTCCGTTTCGTCTGAAGATCCCACGAGCGAAGTCTTCCATGGAACAGCGCCCAACTCTGAGCCTGAGACGAAGAACGTTGTCTGGACTATGGATAAGTTCAAGAGCCTGAGCTGGTTCGTTGATCTGCACTCCTTCGGTGGCGATGTCCTGTACGCCTGGGGTGATGATCAAGCGCAGACCAAGGACCCGCGTGAAAGTTTTGCCAACAAAAAGTTCGACGGACGCCGTGGTGTTCTCGGTGACGAGGAGACTGCCAAGACCAGGTACAAGGAGTACATTGCATCCAAGGACATCTCCGTGCAGAAGAAGGTCGGCAACCGCATGAAGAAGGCCATGGAGGGCGCTGGCTCAACTCTGTACTCTGTCATGGAGGCCGTAGGCCTGTATCCCACGGCCGGAGCCAGTACTGACTACGCCCTTGGTCGATACTATGGCAAGGCGTGCGGTAAGAGTAAGCTGCAGAGCTATACTATCGAGTTTGGTGAAGAGAGCGGTTCGGAGGCGTGTCCGTTTTATCCAAGCAAGGAGCAGTATCATATGTGGATGAAGCAGGTTGCCTCGGGCTTGACTGAGATTGCGATAGAGGCGGCTGACACCAAGACCGAGGTCAAGAAGTGTTAGGATGTTGCATAGCGTATGTTTGTAGATGTACATGTAGATGTAGTTGTAGTGAATCATGATTCGAGTTCAAGGTTGGTGCTAGATGTGTCAATTAGTGAATGCACAACGCCAGAACCAAAGAAACCTCCCACCAATGTGCCAATCTTCGCTCAACTCTCGTCTTGTCTGCTCGGCACCAGTTTCTCCCACCCCATTAGCATCACACTCCCACAAACCAAACCACATTGAGTGACAAAGGGGCATTTTCTGGACATCTGAATTATGTACAACCAGCCTCCCTCCACCTCCGCCTCGCCTCTCTTCTTTCCGCAAAATCCCTTGCCGCCTTTCTACCACCAAAAAAGATCCTGTTCCTACAATAGCGACGTTTCAAACGACCCGAGGCAACAAACAAAACACAAAACGATGCAATTCAATCGACATCTCTCCCTTTCCTTTTCATGATGGATTCGATTCTAGAGGTTTATAGGTATGGCGAGTCGGCGCGGATGGCGGCTGCGAGCTCGGGCTCCCACTTGTCTCCGTTGGAGAGGAGTTTCTCTGTTGTTGCGTTAGCTTAGGTCTTGAAAAATCGTGCCCAAGAGACGGCATTAGGAGAAGTAGAGGAAGAAGTGATAAGGCCAATCAATTGGGCCTTGGAACTGCAGAAGTGACAGGATACGCACCCTTGTTGTACAGAAGCTCTTCTCGGG
>JAAVTZ010000238.1:0-59006 GCA_014898835.1 Fusarium lateritium
GAATACAACTTTTTGGATAAAATATTACAATTACTATCTAATTTTCATAAAGATATTCTAATTTTCTATTTAGAATGCGCTTTCTTATATGAGTATAGGCCAGATATTCTGACTTCGCTGGTTTGGTGTGCCATGTTTTCCCAGGATCGTGTGCTTGGGATCTTCAGGCAATTTTTTTTTTCGGCTCGCGATAGGCAGCGGATTATGGAGGCTTCCGCTGTCGAGGGTCCACAATAGTGTCGGAAGTCGCCGACACATGGCCGGATCAATTGACGGCCCTAGAGCTTCTCTGATATATCGCTTGTATATTGGGAGATATATCAAAGGGGTCTTGGTGTCGACTTTAAAAGAGCTCCCAGCCCTCGTCTTGTTTAACAGCGAGCTTCTCATCATGGTCTTGGGGATGTGCAATGGTGTTTTTCGCAACGTCGATGAATTGCACAGGGACAAGGTTATTGAGGGAGGCGAACACCTCCCATGGGGCAAGGCAAGTGACAGTCCTGGCTTTATACGACCGAAAGCTGGACTTGATCATGAAATGGTGCCATGTTCTTGGGCGGGTATCATTGATATGTTCCTTGAAGTTTGGCAAGTTGTTTTCCTCGGAATCTTCGAGGCGTATGGTAAAGATAACGTTAAATGGCTGATTCACATCAAACCAGGGTCTCGGTAGTTGGCCTTGCAGTTTCAGCTTTTGGAGAGTTTGGTCCACTCCATGAATGAATTCATCCCGGGTTATGGCTGGGATGCTCCCGTTCAAGTAGGCGGAAAAGCAATCCGCAGGATTCGAGGCTAAGGCTTCAGGGTCTGGGGTCGAACTGGCGGAGGCCTGTTGCTCCTGCTGATCTACTTGCTCTTGCTTCTGCTGCTGTTCTGGTGTTTGGAATTGTTTCATGTACGGAGCAAGCGCCTGGTCCAACAGTCGTTTCAGCTCTTCCTGCTCTTGTTCACTCATATTGATGGTGATGAATGCGGTGGGTCTCAAGGCTAGACGTATTCCGAGATGAGATGGTGGTGGCTCAAATCCGAAGTGGTCTGGGTAGCACTGGGGGAAAAAGAAATTCAGGAAAACCACAGAGGAGAGGAGATTCTTATATGAGAAAGGGCGATAGTTTTTTTGCTTGTGCCTCAGGTTCTTCTTACCTTGTTTGTCGCAAAACTAGATAAGTTAGAATTTTAGACTTGGATAGTTACGAATTGTTATAAAATCAGCAAGGTTAAGATTCAAGTTTGTTCATGAACCCCTCTCTTAGGGCTTGAAAGTCGAATGGCTTAGACTCTCAGCAATCAGTCACTCGGATGATTTTAGAATGTGCTAAAACCCTGAAAAAGGTGCAAGTGATGGGGCAAGATAGAAGAAGCACCATAGGCGCATCAGCGGTACTTGTGAAAACAATAACACCTGAACAGCTAGATGGTCTTTTGGAAACTAGAGCAATGCCGAATTTTTATGTCCAAGTATTTTCTATGGATTTACCAAGGATCATGGCACATCCACAAAGAATGTATGGTGAAAGCGACAATGAGTCAAGGCAACAATCAGGCGTTCGAAGTCATGAATTCATACTTAGTTAGACCTTGTTAGCAAAGAAACTATCAGCAGGTAAAGGATATTTTAAAACCGTACAAAATAAGGAACAATTCATAGATATTTCTTTAGGTGTGTATAGTGGATGTTACTCTACGAGTACTTTCTTAGCCTTTTCCTTCCCATACTAATGCCCAAGACAAGGAAGAAATTGCCAGGGCTATTCATGAGAGCATTGGAAAATAATGCCTTAGGGGCGAAAGACCCATTTATGTTTTTATAGTTGTTAAAGTTGAGTTTGCATACAAAATTTTCGAATCATACTGGTAGAGCCTTGTTGTTGACTAGATTGTCTCAGGGGCGGAAGGGCAGATCTACAGACTTTTACATTCAGATGAAGGAGTCACACAGGGGAGTCACACAGTGTACTGACTTTGCTGCGCTGCATCTTAGCAGGTAATTATGTGGGCATTGGATTAGAATGCCTCCGAGACGGAAAAGAAGACTGTGTTCTTTATTGCTGCTAAGCCGGCCTCTTATGCTTTAGGAGATTACAGAGATTTACTTTTCAGCTTATTACACCTCGTGACTGCAAATCTTGTAATGAAAAACTTTCTCAACTACGAATCTGACTCTAGATGCATTTGATATTTGCTGAAGTGGAATTTTCCAGAAGTGACTAGAGTCTCGTTGACACTGTCTCTTCAGTACTTCCCTTGTAGGCGATGTTGCGGCAATGGAAGTACGATAGGAGAATCATGGAAATAGCTGGTATTAGGCACGATTTCCCTTACTATTTGTAGAGAAAATTGTTGTATTCTTCAGTTTATAGGGGTAGGTCATATTAAACCAGGAGGTCGTTGAATTGGTTGGCTCAGCCTCAGTCTATTGCTATTGGCGTGTTGGAGAAACTTACCCCGCAATGCTGGAGCTGCCTTGCAGTCCGCCCATGTGGTCCGCCAAGAGGGCTTATAGAAACACAGGCCATCAACTTATCGTATTTGAATGGGTTGCCTCACATGCCAAATCATGAGGGAATACTTACAAGGAGTTATATTAAAAGTAAAACTATCAAAATATATCCCAGGCAGTAGTCTAATGGATTTTGCAGCTTAATACAAGGAATCCTGATGCTTTATATAGTAGGCTTAGAGGTCAAGGCCGTATTAATCCTGTCTGCCTTGAATCGACCCACCATCAATCTGACATGGAGCCATCCTTCAACAATGAAACGAGCCAACACAACCTTGGATGCCTGTTTCAAGCCTTTCAGCCTCTAAAACTACGGGTTACCATACAGCCGGTATTAGCCTTTATGTTGGCCCCAAGGCAGACATATCGAACTCCGTTCTGATACGGCACATCCAATCTCCGGTATGGCAACCAAGACCCGAAACATGCCAGTCGGAATCAGCCTTGACGAATGGACCTGAACACTAACATTTTAGTGGGCATAAGCTCAAGAATATGGCTTGACTTGGCTTGGAGGGTCGTGCTGATGTACCTCCGTACGCGGCGCACAGCCCTCTGCGGTATGACAGGCGGACATGGGATGCTAGCTCTGATCGGTCAGACTCATCGAGTTCTATTCCTAGGACTTTGGTCTTGTTTACTTGCATCTGCATTTGGGACTTAAAGCCTGACGGTCGCTCACTATTTCTTGTCAGCTTACAACTAACAACCCGACTCTTCTTCATAGGGCTTTCATCACCTCTTCAATCCAGAGACTCTGAGAGATCTCATTTTAGTAGTATTCATTTAATACGAAAATTAATAGCCCACCATGGTGGTATGTATCAGCGACTTCTTTATCTGTTTTCTCCCGACTAATACGTATCGCAGAGACTACCTATTTTTCGCAGTCTGGTCAGTAGCTCGAGGAGCAGCACCAACAACAACGGAGAAGCAAGCGAAACCACCTTGCCAATTCATGAAAACGATCGAAACGATGCTACTGAAAAGTCCACAGTCATCTCAGATCAAGACGCAGCTCTTAGTCTAGAGCCAGTGCCCAACAGGAATGGCCTCTTGGTCAAGGTCAAACCTCCTACTGCCCCGTCAACACAAATTCCACATGTCCCTTGTGATATTGTACTTGTCATCGACGTCTCGGGTAGTATGTGCGCAGCAGCACCCGTCCCTGGGGAGGATGGAGAGAGTAATGGCCTTTCTGTTCTGGACCTTACAAAACATGCCGCCCGCACCATCATTGAGACAATGAACGAGAGCGATCGACTTGGCATTGTCACTTTTGCATCAAAGGCCAAGGCTCTACAGCCTCTTCTTCTTATGAACCAGGAAAACAAGGCCCGTGCCTTGAGAAACGTTAAGAGCATGAAGCCTTTGGATGCTACCAATCTCTGGCATGGTATGCAGGAGGGCCTCAAGCTGTTCAAGGAAGGGGAATCATCGACTAATGTTCCTGCCATCATGGTTCTCACTGATGGTATGCCGAATCATATGTAAGCATCCACATCTACTCTCTCAATCACTTACCATACTCACTTTTACCAGGAACCCTGCAGCCGGCTTCGTCCCCAAGATCCGCCAAATGGGACCCCTCCCAGCATCCATCCACACCTTTGGCTTCGGGTATAGCCTCCACTCAGGTCTGCTAAAGTCAATTGCTGAGATTGGCGGTGGTAACTATGCCTTCATCCCAGATGCGGGTATGATCGGAACTGTGTTTGTTCACGCTGTCGCCAATTTGCAGAGCACCTTTGCGACCCGGGCGGTTCTCAAGCTTGCTTACTCTAAGCCCTTGGAGTTATGCGAGACCGCTGGCACATCTGTGGAACAACAATCGCCCCAGTTCGCCGACGACTCGGAGGATAGCGCTGTGGAACTGACCTTGAACTTGGGCAACCTACAGTTCGGCCAGTCTCGAGATATCTTCCTTCGCTTCAACAATCTCAAGCAAATTGAGTTCCTCAATGAGAGCAATCCTTCTCGCTCGATCGTTGAGGCTTACTTGACTTATGTCAAGCCTGGAGACTGTCTTAAGAGCCGCAAGGTTCTCGAAGCCATAATGTCCAAAGACGCTGACTTCGTCCCAATGACAACTGCCCAGCGCAGCGTCCTCGAATTCACCCAACTACCTGCATCTGAGATTGCATACCATGAATCCAGGTCTCTTATCTGCAACTTCATTTCATCCATGTTCCCCATCCAGCTAGACGGCGAGCACATAGTTGCAGGGGATATGAAGAATAAGAAGAATGAACTGAATTCTTTGATTGGACTTCTTCCAGCCAAGGACTTTGACGATCCCAAGAATATGTCGCTCATGAAGGACATATCAGCTGAAGAACCCAAAGGTCAGGTCTACTTAGCCCTTGAAAGCAAAGAGTACTTTACCAAATGGGGACGTCACTTCCTCCCGTCTTTGCTCAACGCACACACTCGTCAAGTATGCAACTCGTTCAAGGATCCTGGACCTCTTCAGTATGGCACGGAAAGCCCCTTGTTTATCTCCTGTCGGGACTCGCTTGATCAGATCTTCGATAATCTTCCCGCCCCAGAACCGTCGCGGTCAAGGGGGTCTATTGGGGGTCACGGTCGCTCAGGCAGTCGCTCAAAGGGATTCACTACTGGTATCAGCATGAGCTCCTACCGCAACGCTAGCGGCGTATGCTTTGCCGGGTCGACAGATGTAGCGCTCGCTTCTGGTCGGACGGTGCAGATTAGAAAGCTTCGTCGTGGCATGAAGGTCCGCACACCTCGAGGCTCACGACGTGTTGCTATGGTTCTTAAGACGCCGGTTGAGAAAGAGCTGCTCTGCCGTGTTGATAAGGTGCTTGTTACACCATGGCATCCTGTCTCGTCTGATGGCAAGCGATGGAACTTTCCTGCAAATGAAGCCAACGCCGCTGTTATGTATACGGGCTGCATTTACTCGGTACTTTTGGAGCGAGATAACAGTTCAGCTTCCCATGCTATTCGTGTTGGAGATATGTGGGGTGTGACTCTAGGTCATGGAATGACTACTGGTAGCGACGTACGCGCACATACGTTCTTTGGAGATTACAAT
This sequence comes from Fusarium lateritium, assembly GCA_014898835.1. Lineage (NCBI taxonomy): Eukaryota > Fungi > Ascomycota > Sordariomycetes > Hypocreales > Nectriaceae > Fusarium > Fusarium lateritium. The sequence continues at coordinate 5,559 of JAAVTZ010000238.1, forward strand.
GCTGTTGGTAAGGGTCTCTTGGCTCTGGGACTCCGCGCGAATGGTATTGTTATTGGAAGTGGTGTTGAGAGGGATGAAGAAACTGGACTGGTCACTGGTTTCGCACAACTCAGTAAGTAAACTATAAGATAGTATGAAGGAACATGTGTTACTTTTGTTTACATAGGAAAATGTCTATAATCAATGGTTTTCTCCCAACCACCAGAAACGCCAACGCTCCCATGAATGCATCTAGATAGTACGACTTCTCTTAGGTCGTACCAAAACATCGCCCTGGTCTTCTACATCAACATCCAATTCGCTCCATCGCCGCTTTGGTGACTGAACCGTCACAGACGGAACATACTCCAAATCCTCCTCCACTGGAGCAGGGACGTGAAGAAACTCCTGCACTGCCGGTTCTTCAGTCCCTACCAACTCATCGTCGTAGTTCCATTCGGCTTCGAACTCATCGCCAAAGGGATTCACCGGAGCTTCGCTGCGGAAAGTAAAGTCCGATTCTGGGAGGAAAACCTCATTCGAGTCTGTCTCGAAACGCGGGTAGATTGTGCCCTTGGGGCTCACGGGAGGCGAATCAATGAGTGCAGCTGGTCTGTTCCAGTGAACTTCCAGCCAGTCGAACTCAGGTTCCTCATCTTCGGGGTCCGCCCAAGGAGGGATCTCGGGACCTGACGAACGTCTTCCTGGAGAGTTGGGAGTCCAGCCCTGGGGGTACGGCACATTGTACGCACGACAGATACTAGGTCTGATCTCAGGACTAGGCCTTCGAGGAGCAGCAGGGGACCGCCAGTGACGATCAATCTGGGTAGGCCGGACGCGATGTGTGCGCGGCTTGTAGTAGTAAGGATGATGGCGAAGGATATCGTCCTGGCGTTCAATGTTCTCTAGCCAAATGAAAGGAAGACCCCTGAGCATGGTGAAGCCTTGGAAGCCTCTGAGACATTCCTGGAAGACGTTACGCCAGGGGTGGACTTGGAGGAGCTGCGCCGGGCAGACTTCCATACAACCCGCACTGGCGAGAGCTTCCCAGGCATCCGTCATGTCGGACATTTCCTTGTGTGCATTGATCCATTCGGCGTAGAGTTGACCGTGTTCTATGACCAGCCCGGCCTCGTGCTCGGGAGAGTAGGTCTCGCCCTTGAGGAGATACTCAACGAGCCATTCGCCTTTTTTCGCGAGTTCATACATCTCAGCGCCGATGTCGAAGAAGTTACGACGGATGTCCTCCTCGTAGGCGTAGATGTCCGTGTTCGTCTCGAGCTCATCCCAGTCATAGATAGGTTGCATAGCATCGACAAGACCGCTAGCTTGCATGTAGCCTGGGTTGATGATCTGGTGGTACGCTTGCCAGCCGCGACAAAAGTCACCGCGGGTCCTGGCGGTACAGACGGGGATTTGGCCCACATAACAGCAGGAGCCATGATAAGGGCATTGAGGATGACTGAAAGCGTTGTGGTGCTCACAGAGCCCGGGGGGTTCGAGAGGGTGGTAGAGGGCTGCGCCCGTGGCGAGGTTGATGATGGCGGGACGACGGGTGTCGCAGCGGGTGAAGTGGACTACTTGGATGTAGCACATGATGAATGTTGTTGTGTTGTGGAAAACTGATTGAAGTGTGAAGCAATGTTGTTCGAGAGTGAGAGTGAATTGAAGCTGATGATTGAACTATCCATACGCCATCTTGAAGACTATTTATCCTATCTTTCTGTGAGGTTTGTTCAGCAAGAGAAAGCATGTTCGCAGATAAGATCATTGTTCGACTGGTGGGAACAAAGCGAGGAAGGGACTCTGCATGGCTTTCATGAAAGGGGCTCAAAGGCGTTGTTCATTGTTGATAAGGCTGTGTTGTCTTTCAGAACAGTGGGTATTTGCTTGCTGTATATTAAGGGAGACTGAACTGCATAGTGAGTGAGTTCGCTTATTCAGTGTTTCTGTGTGTGAGGGACACATAAAAGGCTGTTCTCTGGTCAAGTCGAAACAATGGGACTGGTTACTTGTTCCAACATTCGCTCATTAACATTTTCTTTGTATCGCCATTTTTGTATGAGAACATCTAGAGAATCTATTCGAGCGTCATCTAAACTCCATACTAATGCAGCAAAACAAACTCGCAACACTCACCTCCTCCTCTTTTGAATCACCATCAACGGATCCTCCCCCTTCCTTAGCGCCGTCATTAACAACTGCATCCTCCCATCAACCCTCTCATCCAATTTCTCACACGCCTCGTCTACACTCATCCCATCTTCTTCACACATCTCCTCCACCTTCCTCACAATTTTCTGTCTCACGCCAACATAATTGCTCGCATACTTGCGCTCCTGCAATGAGCCCATGCGCCACGTCGTGTTGTACTGCTTCTCGAGGGCTTCAATAGCTGGGTTGCCGTGGCTGCCGTGCTTCCACTCTTCCCAGACAAGGGCTACTGTCTTGGGCATTCGGTGGTATTTAAAGCGTCGGCCGGGAGGGCCGGCGGCGTAACGGTAGCCTACGGAGCGGGGGACGGAGTAACGAGGTCTGGGGTTCTCGTCGTCCGAGGAAAAAGGCGATGGCGATGCGGAGGGTGATGCTGGTGCGTTGGGGGGTTCTTGGTCCTCCTCCTCGATATCTGGAGTGTAGTCGAGGTCGTTACCGTCTCCGAGTTGTTCATCATCTGAATCAACATCTGGACCTACGGATAACGGCTGAGTGTGGCTTTCAGCGTTGATAGGGGTCCATGATTGCGTGTCTCGAAGTCGGACATTTAGTAGGCCTGCCCTTGTTCTCCTCTTGACTTCGCGGTGTGGCCTTGTAGGAGGATTCCTCCGTTTTGGTGCTCTCCGCCCCGTGCTGCGCACAGGAGCTGTGTCCATGTCTGGCGTTGGCGGTAGCTGATCATAGATTTTGCCATCAAAAGGACTGCTCTCTTGTATGGACTGCGACGTTCTCTGTGCCTCATCCTCAAGATCAGGCATCATGTCCTCGCTGTAGCTTGGTTGCTCCACGCTTGGTTTGATGGTTGAGTAGTTTCTTGAAAGAAGAACTTGAACTTCTTCCAGATGTTCTCCCCCAAATGACTTTGCAATCTCAAGCTCGGAGCTGCCGCTGAAAGCGAATGCGCCCTCTTTGACTTCCCTCATGAAACTAACAAACCCATCCATGAGAACAACATGCATTTGTAACCTTTTTTCCATGTCGCTCATTTTCTTCATAATTTGTTCATTCTGACTGGCAAGTTCTTCCCTTCTTTGTCGCTCAGCTTCAAGCTCTGATGCGTAGTACTCTTGCATATTGACCACCATACAGGCAAGGTTGAAAGGGACTTGGTCGACGGCTTGGTCAATCGATCCTTCCCTGAAAGGTGTCCCTTGTTTCTCGGCCTGTTTATTGTGGTCGGCCGACTCTAGTGATCGCTGGCTACGCGCGGGGGTAATCGGCCTGAGACAGGGCTCCGATGCTGCCCTCAGAGGTGGGCCTTCGGAGACGGAACGGCCCATGGCGGAGGGCGTCGGTGATCGACTCGGGGAAGGGAACATGGTGGAGATATCCATGACGGAGGATAGTTCGCTGCTTGGAGCGGGCGATAATGAAGACATTCTGGGAAATGAGTATTTGAAGATGGATATCTCGATGATTCTTGTCGTTTTGTCGAGATGACCGTCAGTTGCAGCAATGGGAGTGCCAGTTGCCAGTAAAGGTCGAGCGATGCTGTCATTATTATCATCGAGACTCAAGCTCTTGAGGCTTGAATACAGAAGCTTGGTCCAGTCATTCATTCACGAATCCAGTCGAGAACAAAGAACACATCACGGACCTCACCAAATCACCAGCACGTTGGTTCTGTATGACAATCTTGCTTGTTTAAACAATACTAACTACGGTATAAATAGCAGTGCAGTAATCCATATGTGTTTAAAAGGGGGGTAATATGAATGGTAACAATAAAAATAAAAAGAGATACTTCCTCACCATGAATTTCATGCAACATTTCCATCTCTCATCTAGTTCATACTTTACTTTCTGTATACGCTTTGCAAATGCTTTCAATCATTATCCTTTGTATCATGCAAGCCTGGTGTGTAAAAATGCCAATTAACAAGAAGTGGAAGAAAAAAAGCCAACGGGTATATAACGCCAACGATGCTGCTTTGTCCGTCTGCAATGCGATAAGGGGGGTGTTGTTTTTCTTTGTTTTGTTTACCCCTGGTGATAAATTCGGTGGTTGGTTGGTCGAGAGATCAGATATAGGCGGTGGGCTGAGCATCGACCTTTTGGCGGCGCCAGAAACGCCATCCCTTGCGTCGACGCACAGGCTTGTTTCCACCCGCCATTGTCTTCTCGGCGTGATCATCCTCGAGCTCCAGCCTGTAGCGACGCACGCTGCCGGAGTCATCATCAAACGAGACGTGTCTGTTCTCGCATGACACGAAGCAATCCGGGACGAGATGTCTGAGAACCCAGCCCTTTACGCCACGAGTGGCAGCGTCGATGGCGGCGTACTCGAGACGGCGCGTGCGGTCGCTTGTCCAGTAGTGTGTTGTCTGCGGTGGCGGGGAGGGAATGGGCGTGGGCTGTACGCGACGATCGGGAACGCTGTCGGCGAGCTGGATAGGGTCTGGAGATGGGAAGTGGAAGAATGCGGCTGACTGCTTCGGCTGTGTCTGGGTAGCTGTGTTGGTGCGCACGAGGTGTAGAGACTGGTTGCTCGTACGCGTGGGTTGCACGGGATGAGTCTTTGCTGCTCGACGGAGAGATGGGCGGTTGCGGAAACGTGACCTGACACCTCCTCCGTTGCTGCTGTTGCTACTGCCATCCTTGGACGAACCATTGGAGGAACGACGACCGACCTGGAGGTGGGAATTGTTGATGGTAGATCCGCCGTGAGAATTGTTGGAGGTAGAGGTACGTCGTGGAGGCGTGTTGGACTCGTAGCCAGAGTCTTGTCGCTGCATCTTTGCCGCTGTCGAAGGACGACGCTCCCTCACCCAGTCCTTGCTGCTCCGAGCCTCTTGCTGCTGACGCTTCAGCTCCTGCTGTAGATGCTCGAGGTGTTGCAGGCTGTCGGTGTTGTAGGTAACGGGGGGTCGAGGGGGGGACATGGGCTCAAAGAGCTCCGTATCAGCGAAGCTGTGGTACGTCGTCCCCGATGCTCGCGACTCAGACCTCTCCTCCATAATGGGCGAACATCCGACGACTTCCAAGCTATGTGTTGTTGGTCAGAGGGTCAAAGGTTGAAATGAGGATTAATTGTTGTTGGTCGACAAGGTAGAACAAAGAACGTTGATGTTGGTTGGTGGTGAGTAGAAGACTACTGGCCTTCAAAAAATAATGGAGGGGATTCGCAAGGTCTATAACAGCACGTCCATTCCCTTTTTTCCCCAATAAAACGACTGACTGCAATCTCCGATAAACCCAGTCCAGCCAAGCTTTAGGAGTGTAGTAGGGGAAAACAAATAAAGAGAGGGTTTTCCGCGGTGAAGCGAAGCGGAGGAGGAACCGTCCTTGGTTGCGGGAGAAACAACAAGATTGTCGGACCAGGTTACGGTCGTCCAACAAGTTGCGGTCTGCAGGCCCTTCTTATTACAGAATCGGGCTTTGCCTCTTGTACTAATACTGTACTGTAGCTGCTGCAGTGGGACACGCAAGATTGCCAAGTCGAGTTACAGTCAGGGCCCTAGCAAGGGCTTTAAAACCATGGGTATGGGTATGCGGGAATAGACTGGACCAGGGGGTTTGGATTGGGCGGTGAAGATATGCACGACTGCGGATGGGGGCGGTTGAGAGCTGTGGTGTCATGCACCACGAGAATAGCGTTGTGAGGGGGGACCACACTCTTTGAGGATAGGTTTATGAGTCGAGAGGTGGGATTAATGGTGGGTAAAGGGTAAAGATGAATGAAGCCGGTAGTAAAGCCGGCTATTTGCGTTGTGATAGTGGAGTTGAGGTTAAATGAAGAAGTTGTGGTGAATAAGAAGCGATGAATATGGTAGTTAACAAGAGATTATTGTCTGTTCTCTCGCCTTCCAGCCGAGATGATCTCAATATCTGATGCTCTCGTCGGGTGATGTTGACGATCTCTAGCGGTGCGTTGTTTTAGTCACTCGGCCGGTTCTTTTAGAAGCCGTCTTGTTAGTCTTTGGTCTAGGTACTGTTTTGATCGCCGACGAATGGACTCACAATCGACAAATATCCACCACGTAAAAAATGTCACCTTACCCAAACTCAACTCTCGTCCACTCGCTAACGGCTTCCTTTGTGGAGCTCTGTTGTTTTTTTCCAAACGTTGGTGGCGAGGCGATGACCCGCGACGGCTTCGCGCCTTGACGATCGGCTTTGTTATGGGACCGGAAGAGAATGACCAGGGCCAGAGTTATGGGGCCGAGCTGCAGAAAGGAATAGCGAAAAAGTAAGTAAGCGAAAATGGTGAGAGCATCAACACTTGGACTTGGACTTGAGGGTAAATGCTTTAATATGGTATCAGAGCTGAGAGCGTGTGGTAGGGAATCAGATGACGTGCGCAACGTGTGTCTTTGGTGGTACAGCTCCAAAGACGTCCTGTCTTCACATGTTCACTTGTTCAGAGGAGAGACAGGGAGGGCATGTATCACGGCGATACAGACGGGAGGCAGGATCCCTTGTCGGCATCAAGAGTCTGTGTGCCTGGGGGTGGCCCGGGTGTGTGGGGTCATGATGTCCTTTCTCGTCTCTATCATCTGAACTAAAGATACAGAGACAGAGACATTCCGAGTTGCAGTCCGTGACCGATGGGCGGTGGAAGCTCTCAGCTCAGGCACACAGAAGACAACAAGAATCGGCGGGTTACGGAACGCACGTACCGGTGCATGTCTAGACACAAGGAATAAGCAGTCTATCGATCTGCTCTGCAGGGACTCTCGACACCATCACCACCACCATTCAGCTAGACAGAGGAGGGGACAGGGGTGTCCCACGTCACGCAGACTGATTCCAGGGCCTGGTTGGTTTCTTGGCTTGACTTGGCTTTTGACACGGCCCGCACATCGCTGCTGCGCCTTTTTTCACTTTTTAGTTTTACCTTACTTTTACCTTTTGTCGGCCCGCCCGCGTGAGGGAGTTCTAGATTGGAGGATCAGCAACGGCCATGGCGATGCATTTTCGAGGTTTTCAGATGATCGAGGGCAAAACACTCGGTCTTGTTAGTTTGTGTCAAAATGACTCTAAACTATCTGCCTCTTTCATGATCAACGTCTCAAAGTCTTGAATTCCCGGTCCCCACGTGTCGAGCATCAAGTGGGACAAAAGAAAGACCAGACGCACAATCCATAATCCATGCTGCATACATCCTATCCATTAGTTAGGCATAATATGCAAATCATCTCGGGTCTAATTATGAGCTGGGTCACTTTAACAACTCATACATAGCTGACTTGTTCCCGCTCGCGACATTGATCATCTTCATCCTCTGTCTGCGTGCAGTAAAATACCTCGGCTGTCCTCCCGTGACAAAGCGTTTCAGACGGCGTCATTCTCGTGACTTAAGCGCCTGGATAGGTTGATTCTCATCGTGGGGTTTAAACCATGATCCCAGTGTCTGAAACATGGCTCCGAATCCATAGCGTAACAAGGCGCTTCTTTTTAATCATTTGGAATGACGCCGGGTCTTCCCGCCGGACCGAGGCAGGCCGACGCTATTCAGAGACGGCGTTGGTGTGTTTGTGAATTGTGAAGGGGCAGTTGAGGTGAGGGGAAGTATCATGATCAGGGAAGGGAATCTGCACGGATCGTAGATGTTGTAAAGGACTGGTCACTTCTTGGAATGTCTTGGCGAGCGCTTGGACAACTCCTCCATTGATCGTGATAGGAACCCCGGATTCAAGACGATGGGGGTTGAATTGACGGTGCCTGAAACGATGCAACAACACGACATGGTCAACTCAAGTTGTTAACATGTGAAGCCTAATATTAGCAATACCGAGGATCTCATTAATGATCATCTACCGTTAAATGAGATGGCTGTCCATCTGATGAATATAGGAACAACACCCTCCTGCATGACTCCCAGTGGCTGAGGTCTCGTGCACCTGATAACATTGGGGGCTTTGGGGTGCCACGTCCAGGCACGAAAAACAAAAACTACTGCGAGGTTATCTTTATACCGACCAGCGAGACATTACACGTTCGAGCCCTGACGTTTCTTTTTCCAAACGCCAGCAAAAGCCATTGACGACTTGTTCTTCAAGACAGCGATCGCGATTTACAGGTTAGACCCGACATCGGAAGACGTACGGCCAATAGAGTCGTATTAATTGCGAAAATCGACATTCACATGTTTTTGGATGTGACGCTGTTTATGCAAAGCGACGATCAGTGGCTTGGTCAGGTGCGTTACTTGAGGCCTGCTATAATCGGGCATCGACACCTGGAGGATTAGATCTGAGGATGTGATTGATGGGTTTGATGATGTTTGGAGGAATGTTGGAGGCTATATTGGTGTTTTGGTGCGGGAGAGGGAGCTAATGTGAGACATAGACGACTCGTAATTGAAGTGTTCAACAGCTTGGGTGTGGTCAAGATGCATCCTTCGGAATTGGTAAGCGCCCTGTTGACGTCGCTCGTTGCTATACTCGACATCCCGCGGCATGATATTGGTGGTTGGGCACAGGAGCCATAACCTGGCATTGAGAACTAGTTCTATCAGTTAGAGATATGGGGGTAGAAGTTATGCTCAATTGATATACACTCGGTCAATCATGGACTTAGAAGTTATATCCCCAAATCGTTACCCTTGGGATCTTCTACAGGAACTGGCATGGTGAAGTGTGTAGCGGCTCTTCGCACCTAACGTCGGGGCACGGGGTATACTCCATAGTATGTATACGCAGAATACTTTCCCGTTTGATAATATTACTAGTCTAATAGGCCAATATACTGTTGGAAACTGTTTCAAGATTTCCGAGTAAATGATCGTGTTGGTGAAATCGTGCTCAAAGTCACACATAGCATTGATGATTCTCAACAGCATTTGGTCGACAAAAGCATATACACCGAGGACGTGGACCACCACTCATTAAGTAATACAGCCTGTATTACCAAACTACATAGAGAATTATGAACAAACGAAACTTGCGCAATTTGTGTCCTGTTCTTTCGTGACCCTCTTCGGTTTTTCGTCGATGTTCCAAAGTCTAGGGTAGCCAGATCTTGCTCATGATCAAAGTCAAGATTGACTTTACGTTAGTAACTCTGTCAAAGTGCGATCCGCCAATTAAGCGAATCAAAGATAATCAGTCGCCGTATCATCAAAAACAATTGACCCAGTCGCGGCCAAATCTGTAGACGTGGAAGATTACGATTCTGGTGGCTGAGTTGATTTGAGCAAGATTTCCTCGTTTATCTCCTTTTACCTGAGCCAATTGAGTTCGGGAGCACCGGAGATCTTCATCACGTAATCACAACTTGGACCTTGTTGGTTAGTCTTCATTCCAGAGCGAGGCTTCGTTGTAGAATCTCACCTCATTTAATCCTCCAATATCCCCTCCTTTTGCTGCTTGTACGGTCTGGCAGCGCGACGTGGTGGTGCTCGACATCTTTGTCGTGTTACGCAGCTTATCATGGACCTTCTCAAGAGACACGGCGGCCACGGGCATGGGCATGAGGAAGAAGAACATGGTCATGGCCATGGTCATCAGAGTGAGGATTCAGTGAGACAACACTTTCTTGCATGCCTTTACTGGTATGTCTTAGCGACGGTGTTGGTAGTGGGCTCTGTCTCACGACTGGTCTCGGTTTTTATCGCCAAACAAAGGTGGGTTTTGCAATGAAACAAAACATGCTAAAGCATATGCTGAAACAATGACAGGATAAAGAGAAGAGATCTGGGAGCGAGTTCAGATACATCAACCTCTACGATAGAAAGATGGATCGATGCACCAAAGTCTCTCGTTTTGAGACTGTTTCGACCTCCGGTTCGGTTGGCCACTTTACCAGTACGCAAGACAATTGCCGTTGTCGCTTACACTGCTTTCGTGTCATTTCTGGTAACTTACAAGTCCATCAAACACGATGACACCTTTGAAGAGCGAATCGCTTTCCGTGCAGCATGGATCACGGCAACACAGACTTCACTACCTTTCCTACTCGCGGTCCGCGTCAACCCAATCGGTTTGTTACTAGGAACTTCATACGAGAGGATCAATTGGTTTCATCAATGGGCATCACGGGTCTTCTTCGCCAGCGCAACCATCCACGGCGGCTTCTTTACGTATGAGTGGCTCGCAGCTAATTTCTTCTGGACTGAGCTCAAGACGGTCAAGATGGTCCTACCAGGTATAGGAGCCTGGTTCATTCTAGCTTGGACTGTCATATCGACGATACCCTTCTTCCGACGCATCAAGTACGAGGTGTTTGTCGTCCAACACATAATCTCAGTCGTACTGCTTCTGGTATTTCTGGTCCTTCACGTTCCAGACCATCATCTTTTCAGCATCTGGTGCGCCGTCGGCGTCTTTACATATGATGTCGTGACACGCTCGGCAAATCCGATCTGGCGGAACCTTAAGCTACGGGTTTCGGCGAACCCTTCTGTGCGGTATGCGCACGACGCTAGCGTTGAGGCTGTTGATAATGAGTTGACGATAATGACGATTCGTAATGTTGGCTTTGGTTGGGTTCCGGGTCAGCATGTGCTCATCTGGTCGCCGACATTTCGCTGGGAGACACCGCACCCGTTTACGATCGCGAATATTCCGAGTACCGATTCGAAGACACAGGATGTGCAGCTTACGATTAAGACGAAAACTGGGTTGACGAGGGATTTGAACGATTGGGCGCGGAGGTCTGGCTTTAGAGGAGGGGATGGTAGCATGCGTGTACTTCTGACAGGACCCTTTGGATCAGTGCCAAACTGGAAGCAGTACGAGAATGTTGTACTCATCGCAGCATCGACCGGAGGATCCTTCATCACACCTATTCTCGAAGACTTGCTCACGTCTCAGTCGCCCGGTTGCGTTCGCAAGATCAGCGCTCTCTTCATCGTCCGGCGCAAAGCCCACGCCGAACCATACCTTCAGCGAATAGCCCGCGTGCTTTCAAGGGCCAAGGAGATGGGTATCTCTGCTAAGATTGAAATCGCTGTTACAAAGGGCTCAAAGACCGTTGCTGAGGCAGTTCTTAACGACGACGCCAATGAGAGTCGCGAAAGACTGATTGAGCCAGAGAGCGGTAGAGGGCCGAGCATGGAATTAGAGCGTTTCTCGCTGGAATCTACGAGGTCGTCGGAGAGTGAAAGAGAAGAGCAGTTGTTGAAGGAGGAGGTAGACCTTGGCTTTGACGGAGAATATGCTTACGATGCATCGTCTGTTGAACATACTGAGGGTCGGCCTGAGATTGCGACCTTCATGAGGACTGCTGTTGGAAGTGTCCCCGGTAATGTCGCTGTGGCGGTCTGTGGAGGTGATGCTATTGAGAAGGTGGTTAAGACGAGTGTTGCGTCGATTCGAGCAGAGCGCAGGTCGGATGGACTGGGATGTCATGATATATACTTGCATGTTGAGCGGTCGGATATATAGAAGTCTCTATAATGTTAATATTGTAAATTGAGTTGATAATATGACACGATGTCTCTTGTGTATAAATGGTGCTTATGGCATGGTCGAATGACTGGTGATATGGCTAATAGGTACATCCTTCAACGCACAGGCGTATACATTATGCAGGTATGAATATGAAGCATAGTAGGCATGATTCAATTACTGTAGTTGAATGAAGGGTTAACCAGTTCGTATAAACATTGATAAACATCGGATGACGATGGTTACTGTTAGTGCATCACGATTGGGACATCGGCACAGGGCTTCCATGTTCTAGAGAATTGGTAATGCTCTTATTCTCTCGCGGACTAGTGAGTCTGAGAGACCCCGTGAACGAGATATCGATACTTTTGGGGAAGACTCAGTTGACGCGCAGGAGCCCAGTCTCTCTTTGAACGTTGGTGTATAGGTCTTAAGCCAGTTCACTTTCTCACTAACGGCTGGGACGAGGGTTTTGGTGAATAAGATAGAGTATTGCACCATCGAGGACCAAAGGTAGACCAAACTGTAGCATAATCACTTGTAATTTGCTGTTCTTATGACCGATTGTTGAACTCTGATGGAGTTTGGAGTCATCCATCCTGTTCTCCTAAGCCAGCCTTGACTATCTGATATATTCGTTATCTTGACCTTCGTTCTCGATTCATTCATTCACTCATCATTTCAATTTTCGAGTACAAATACTGCGTTTGAGCTCTGCAGGAAGACCCAAATTCATCAACCTAAGTCACCATCCGAGACTAAGAACGCAATCGCCACTACGAACATATTCTCTTTCCATCCGACTAAAGATGGCCTCTCCCAACGACAGGCAGCCCTCTGCCCCTGTGAATAGGCAGGAAGAATCCAGCATGCCCCCACCACCACCTCCAGCAGCATCAAGTATGCCACCTCCTGCTCCTCCGGCGACATCTAGCATGTCTCCTCAGCCAACGACATTGAGCATGCTCCCTCCACCAGCGACAATCATGCACCCCCCTTGGTGCCCACGAGCACACCCAGCCGGAATTGTCCAAACATCCTTCAACCCACAGCACCCGATCAGACAAGATTATCCTCCACTGGACTTGCGCGCCAACGCCTTTTGGCAGCAGAACGTGGAGCGCGTTCTCGGACCTCAGTACGTAGGAGTATGGCCCGATTTAGAGTCGATGATGAACGAATTCGAAACCATCTTTCGCCAGCAACAAGGTAGAGTCGCCATATTGGGTAGACAGTGGGATCTGAGAGAGCTCGAGACGTGCGCGAGACTGAGGGCTTGGAGGCTGCCTGATTGGGCTCTTGTGTTTTGGCTCGGTTCACCGTCGATGGTTCCTGGTCCTTACCTTCTGAATCAGTTTGCAGCGTGGACTCATGACGAGATGTGGCGGATGGAACAAGTGAATGGGATCATGTAGCTATCGGGTATGAAGAAGCTTGGTGTTGGCCATGGCCTTGCAGTGTATGGAGGATCTCAAGGCGAGAACTGGGAAACCTAAGGATGTCATGATACCACATTCCTTGATAGCTAGCATGGCCTAGTAAATTTTAGGAAATGCCTGTCGGATCTCCTTGCTGAAGACCTAGTGGGTGAAAGAAGACTGTCGGTATTCTGGATAGTTGTGGTTGTACCTGGGGTTACTCAACTTGCTAGACTTGCTGTATTCCACTCAGAGAGCTTTGCCTATAACATTGATGCACAGTAACCTGTGATCTATGTTCATATACACAACCATAGTTGCCATGTTCACGGTCGAGCATCGACCTGTGATCCAGTATTACAAAACTCATTCTGCTGTTTTAGGGGGGCATGAATGAGTGACGGTATCCATTACATTTGCATTATTTCGTGCTGTAGTTAGTCGATCTCGCAGCTCTCGAGTATATAGTGTTTCCGAGCCTCGCAAGAAGACCCAAATTTATCAACCCAAGCTGTCAACTCAGAATAGAAACGAAATATCACTTCAACTAATACTTACTTCTGACGTTCGACTCAAGATGTCTTCCTCCAGCAGCAACAGGCGCCGTAGCACCACTAGAAGAGCCAGAAGCAGTAGTCGCCGCGGCATTAGAAGCACCAGCAGTGGCCGTGGAAGCACTGACAACACTGAGCAAGCTTCTACTTCTGCGTCTTCCAGTAGCCAGAACACACCTAGTACATCCTCGTTGATCGTCATGGGACCTCCCCCACACCCTGGAGGACGTCCCTCAACCGTACACGTATCCACGGTTCGCGGCAACGTGGGCAACAACGGTTCCACGCCGGACTGGCGCGCCAATGCCTTCTTTCAACAGAATGTGGAGCGCGTGCTCGGTCCTGAGCACGTAGGTAGGTGGCCCGACATGATAACCATGATGAACATGACCCGAGTGCACGTTGGCGAGAATGGGGTCAACAACTTGGGTAGAGCGTGGAATGAAAGAGAGCGTGAGGGAGCTGCACGGTTGAGGGTTTGGGGGGTATCTGATGTGGTCATTGCAGGTCTGCTCGGCAACCCATCGGAACGGATTGGCGATGAGCATCTAGCTCAATATGGAGAATGGGCGTTGGATGAGCGGCGGATACTGGAAGAAGTGCATGGGCTTGGAGGGTTTGGCGAGTCTTGTTGACCATATAGTCTACTATATCCAGTAGGCTCTTGTGATTGCATGTGGGTACTGGAAAGGGGGACAAGATCTTGACGATCTATAATTTGATAACACCAACATAAATAGTCGGTATAACAAAAGAGGCAACTTACCTTGCTTGGTGATTACTTTCTTATTGTTGTGATTCGATATACATGACAAGTTGCTTGTATCTATCCATGAGTGCTCCAGGTTTACCCCAGATCTAGTAACCCTTGTCCCGAGAAACCTTGACTGAGTCCGGATGTTCTCAGGAACATGATTCGCAAACCATTGCCGGCTAGCACGCCGTAATTCTGGGGTAAATAAAAAAGGGCACCAATTGGACGTACCCCGGATCAAAAAGTACAGCCGGACAATCAGGACCAGTTCTGGAATTCCATGGCGTCGGTGATGGCTTTGAAACATGCGACTCTGCTTGGTTGTTTAATAACCGAGTGATGCCGATATGGGTCTGTGCTTTTCTCGGCCGGGCGGAAAGATGGGAGGGGCGTTTTGGAGAAGGAGGCGGGGTCCACTTTGCGGGCACGGAGGTGGTCTACGGAGCGGAAGAGCCGGGGGAGGTTCATGATGAAGGAGAAGGACAGTGAAGAAAGTTACCGGAGAAGCTTCATACACAATGGAGTTTCCTGGCGTGAATGATCATGATTTCTATGGGGACGAGTTTATAATTATGAGCAGTTTCGATACGGCCACGAGACTGGTCCGGATCAAGGATGTGTATGAGAATCAGGCCATCATGGTTGGCACCCTTTCTCCGGATTCTTTACCTAATAATGTTCATGACCGATGCAGTCTTTTCTCGGCAAAGTCGGTAGATCTTTGGTGCGGGTGGTATAACTACTGTATTACTGTGTGTGCAACATAATCCTCACCCTCAGATTGGCTATTGTTCATGTACTGCACTCCGTATGATGGACGGACTTGTAAACCCGGGGCTGTCACTGAAGCTGGTGCGGGGACTTGGCAAAGCAACTTCCCTTACCCCCCGACGTCAAGGTACCTGTTGGCTGAGGTGAGAGGCGGAAGGGTACCTGAATCGACCCATTGTTTAAATTTGGAGAAGAGAAGCAGAAGAGTGAGGATAAAGACTGGGGGTGCCACCACGCGGTAAACCGTCCACTATAACCGATCCAACAACCACTGAAATCGATGCATCCCCGCCTCGTCTTTGGGTGGGTTCGGTGAATCCACACCCTTCGTCACCGAATTTGAACTAGCCCGGGTCTTTTGGAGCTCTTCTTCTTCTTCTCTTCTTCCACTTCTCACACACTTTAACCTCTATTTATCTCTTCCTCCCCCCTCCTCCTCTCCTTGTGTGTGTTTTTGGACAATCTCCCCTCTTCTTCTTTTTGCTCATCCTCTCTCATCATGGCTTCTCCCGTCGCTTCTGCCGCCCTCAAGGCGCGCGTGAAGAATCCCGCTTTGCTCAAGAAGCTTGCGCGACCTGAGGACCTGATGCACCACTTTCCCAATGGTTCTTATATCGGATGGTCTGGCTTTACTGCCGTCGGATACCCCAAGTAAGTGCCTTTTCACGGCGTGAATTGAATTGAAAAGGATTGCGAGAGTTTTGGAAGCTGTGTCCTCTGCGGCCCCCCCACCGGCTATTATGGACTGCTTCCCATTACCCGCCCAAGCTTGGCGCAAAACAAACCGTGAAATGAGATGAAATCATGCGCTGACTAGGTTGTTTCACCATGATAGGAAGGTTCCTACTGCCATGGCCGACTATGTCGAGCAGAACAACCTCCAGAGCAAGCTCAAGTACTCGCTCTTTGTCGGTGCCTCAGCCGGCTCCGAGACAGAGAACCGATGGGCCGCTCTCGATATGATCAACAGGCGAAGCCCTCACCAGGTCGGCAAGGATATTGCCAAGGGAATCAACTCTGGCCGCATCAACTTCTTCGACAAGCATTTGTCCATGTTCCCTTCTGATCTTGTCTACGTATGATCCCACCCCAACCCTTTTGCGGCCCCACCGGCCAAAGCTTCGGCCTCGCTTTAATCTCCCACCGAGGTTTTGCGGCTCCGATCGAGGAGCGATTGCGGCTAACTTTTTACAATAGGGCTTCTACACCAAGGACCGTTCCAACAGCAACCTCGATGTCACTGTCGTTGAGGCTACCGACATTCTTGAGGATGGCAGCTTTGTCCCTGGTGCCTCCGTTGGTGCTACTCCCGAGCTGATCCAGATGGCCGACAAGGTACGTCAGCACCAGATTCCTCCAAAAACATACAAACTGACAATTGCGCTTTAACAGGTCATCATTGAGGTCAACACCGCTATTCCCTCCTTCAAGGGTCTCCACGACATTACCTTCACCGACCTGCCTCCCCACCGCAAGCCTTACAACATCACCGCTGTCGAGGACCGCGTTGGTTCGCCCTCAGTCAAGGTCGACCCCTCCAAGGTTGTCGCCATTGTCGAGTCCGACTACTGGGATGCCACCGGCCCCAACGCCGAGGCTGACGAGACCTCTCGCCAGATTGCCGGCCACCTGATTGAGTTCTTTGAGCACGAGGTTGCTCAGGGTCGCATGCCCGCCAACCTTCTGCCTCTGCAGTCCGGTATCGGCAACGTCGCCAACGCTATTGTTGGTGGCCTCAACGACTCCAAGTTCAAGAACCTCAAGGTCTGGACCGAGGTTATCCAGGACACTTTCCTCGACCTCTTCGACTCTGGCAAGCTCGACTACGCTACCGCTACCTCCATTCGCTTCTCCCCCGATGGCTTCAAGCGCTTCTACGACAACTGGGACGCCTATGCCGACAAGGTCCTCCTCCGAAGCCAGGCTGTTTCCAACGCCCCCGAGATTATCAAGCGTCTCGGTGTCATTGGCATGAACACCCCCGTCGAGGTCGACATCTACGCTCACGCCAACTCTACCTGCGTCAGCGGAACCCGCATGCTCAACGGTCTCGGTGGATCTGCTGATTTCCTCCGTAACTCCAAGTACTCCATCATGCACACTCCTTCCAGCCGACCTTCCAAGACCGACCCTCATGGTGTTTCTTGCATCGTCCCCATGTGCACTCACATCGACCAGACCGAGCACGACCTCGATGTCATTGTCACCGAGCAGGGTCTTGCCGACGTCCGCGGTCTGTCACCCCGCGAGCGCGCCCGCGTCATCATCAACAAGTGCGCCCACCCCAAGTACCAGCCCATCCTCACCCACTACTACGAGAAGGCCGAGTACGAGGGTCTCAAGAAGGGCATGGGCCACGAGCCTCACCTGCTCTTCAACGCCTTCGACCTGCACAAGGCTTTGGCCGAGGAGGGCAGCATGCTCAAGGTCAAGCCCTGGTAAACGAAATGAAGTCTCTTTGTATATAATGAATACCTGGGAAAAGATGAAGAGCGGTTGTACTAGAAATGATTTTGCGCAGAACCTTTTTGGGAACATATGTTTTTTTGGCCACATAGATGTTTTTGGATGATATTCCCGGCAATTGAGCATTGAGATCTTGACCATTTTTTGAGGTTCCTGTGTTGTGACGTGATGCATGACGGCAGTAATTGGTCATGCGACGGAGTGTTTCCGCTAATGGTCTCAAGCTAGCGATTCAATTCTTCGGACTCAATTTTGGATCCGATAAATTGATGGGTGAATTGAGTTTGAGATGGCTGATGATGGGCGCTATTCGGAGATTCGGCGTGACTAAGCCGGCTGTTAACACCGCATTGCCGCTCAGCTGACGGAGAAATCTCGTAAGATATTTGTTTAAGTATTATTACATGCCATTGAATGTGGTTAATCTCTGATAATTAACTAGTCTGATAGAGAAAATCTATACACTTAGTGAGTTGCTGAAGTTGGGAAGCATAACATGGGGAGATAACCCACCATGGAGCGACAGGTCGAGTACGCATCGTGGAATAAATATTTGTAGTATAGAAACTGATCAATATTTGAAATCAATCATTCATAACTTCGCAAGCAGGTGGTTCTTGACCACGTTTACTGGCTGGATATCGTTCGACGCTCTACTAACAAATCCTTAATATTCACACAAGCTACAGCACAATACCCGAATTCTTTGTTTGTAGAGGTTAACCATTGCTTAATCAGACATTCCGGAGCGGATGATATAATGATGGAAGTTGCCGAACAGAACGAAAAACACTTCGTGCTGACAGATCGACGCCCAAAAATACAGGCCTGCTTATGGCAGAATTGGGGGCAAAACTCTAGTGCGCTTCATGATATATAAAACGCCACTGCTGACTGAACTAAGACTCGTTCATTTTAATCCTCTCAACTGTTCAACACTTCCAACTAGAAATATAATCGTGTGAATTTGAAACCAAAGAAACATGAAGCTTTACGACGCCGCAGCATCTAACCCTATGGTCGTACGCCTCTTTGTTCTTGAGAGAGGCGGCATCAAGCTCGACGTCGAAACCATTGACGTAATGACTCTTGAGAATAGAGGCCCTAAGTACCGCAAAGTCAACCCTCGTGGAGAACTGCCAGCGCTGGTTCTTGACGATGGTTTCGTCCTAACCGAAGTCACTGCTATCTGCGAGTATCTCGACGAAATCGCCCAAGGAGGCAAATCACTCTTTGGCGAAACACCCCTCGAACGCGCAGAGACACGCATGTGGCTCAGAAGAATGGATCTCGAGATTGCACAGCCTGTTATCTCATGGGTTCGCAACGATCCAGGCACGGCAGACTTTTACAGAGGGAACAGGATTCCGATTCCTGAGGCGAGGTTGTTGCAGAAGGTTACGATTCAGCAGTTTTTGAATCTGCTCGACGAGCAGCTTGAGGGGAAGAAGTGGCTTTGTGGAGAGAGGTTTTCGGCGGCTGATGTGCACTTTTATTCGCTTATGAAGGGGAAGACTACCGGGATGGCGCCGTGGATACTTAATCCGGGGAGGAAGAATGTTGTCAAGTATTTTGAGAGGATGGATGGGAGGGAGGCTAGTAAGAAGGCGATGGAGGTCTTTGGTTCGAGGGTTGAGGTTTGATTATTGTTTAGGACATAGCGTAAGAGACTCACTATCTGGCGTCACTCTTTCGTCCTTTTGTAGGTAATGGCATATCCTTTCCATCTCAGATGCTTCTCTACCTTACATTGAGTGGCTTCCGCCGAGACGCCCTCACAGCGTCGCCATATCGAAATGACAATAGAAGTGGGGTAATTTGCACTTTCATGCAGTGTTACAGCTTCCACCAAGGCAGTGTTGGGGCACAAGCATGTTAATTATTCTGATTTGCCCATTCGCAACTTACTCAGCGAACGCCACCAACATGAAAAAGTATTGAAAGGTATGCTGATGCCCAACCCAGAGCCTGATTCTCCTTAAATTTTGCTCGTAGAGGAGATCATGTCAGAAGAGGACCGTCCTGCAAAACAGTCTTGGGACTGCTTCGGTGGACTTTGTCCACCATTTGGCCCCAAACCTGCCACCACCAATGCGACACCCCTCACTACTGTGGGCAATGGTAAGGAAAGAGCTCTAACATCATACGGAGTACTACTGAGAAAGAAAAAGCAGGAGCGACGCCTCCCCGCCCTACTCACCATCCGGTGAACCCTTTCCAGCAACTTGGAGAATCTTCAAGTGCTCGGGGCTCCAGGCTTGTCATCCCAACTCCAGAAAGCCGCCCTACCTCGCCTCTCCCCGCCTCTGTCGTGTCCCGAACCGACTCGAGGAGCCTTTCAAGAAGCAACACTCAACCTGATAGTAGCCCCACCGTCTTTCAGGAGCTTTGGGAGGCTGCTCTCACAAAGTTGAGGGCAGAAGAGGATGGAAAAGAAACGATCGACATGGTTGATACTTTCATCAACAAAGTATCTGGTAAGATTGAACCACCAAGCAATGAGCCTACAGAAACAAAAGATCTCGCAGTTCTCGTTAAAGATGAAATGGAGGATGAGATAAAAGGAAGGCGACACGATGGTCGGGCAACTCGATTCCTCCAAACTGTTGTCGCATCATTGAACAAATTTGTATCTGTTGGCGATGTCGCCGTCAGCTTTGATCCGGTGCATGCTGCTCTTCCATGGGCTGGTGTACGGTTTGTTCTTGTGGTAAGTATGCCCCCAACCTGAAACCTTGCATCTGTCTAAATAACACTTATAGATGATCACTGCAGGAAGTGATCTAAGGAACCAATTGATTGAGGCAATTGCCACAGTCTCTTCTTTGTTCCTCGCTTGCGATGCTTATGTGCGACTGTACCTGAACGCAGAGGTGAATGTCAAGGCTCTACCTCCAGATATTCTCGGAAACCTCAAGACAGCCATCGTTGAATCTTACGCCTACTCGATGAAATTTCTTTGCTACGCAGTACGACAGCGACAGCAGCAACAGATAAACAGATTCATCAAAGCGCCTCTTCAGTTAGATGATGTCAAAGACTACTTTTCGAGCTTGGAGAAACTTGGTCAAGGGCTCTCCTATGCTGGACACGTATGCGAAAAGTTCTGCAGCTCTCATAATCGCTCGACAGCCCATGACCTTTTGGAAATCGTTAAGGACTTGCAGCGGTCACTTCAAGGTTCTACGTACGTCCACAACAACTTTGCGAAGATTGACAGAACGCTAATCAGTGTTGCAGAGGAATGGCTTCGACTAAGTACCTGGAGGATTTGCTCGCAAAGCTTCCGACCGCAGGTGCTGCATTTGACCATGTAGACAGCCAAGGTGAAATTGAGTGTCACCCCGAAACGCGAGTCGAACTTTTGAAACAGATCCACGATTGGATCAGAGAGCCTCATGGCCGTCGGACATTCTGGCTACAAGGACTTGCTGGTACCGGAAAGTCTACCATATCAAGGACGATAGCCCGCAATCTGGATGGTAACACGCTTGGCGCGAGCTTCTTTTTCAAGAGAGGCAATAGTGATCGAGATAATGGTAGACGCTTCTTTACCACCATCGCCTATCAATTGGCTTGTCGTCTACCATCGCTTCGAGAGCATATCTGTGCTGCGATCAGGGATGAACCCAAAATTGTCGATTCGCTGCTGGAAGTTCAGTTTCAAAAATTTATTAGTGGTCCTCTGCGGAGTCTCGAAGAGGAAGGGTTTTCGGATGCTCTGATCATAGTTGTTGACGCGCTAGATGAGTGCGAGAATCAGAGCCATACGAAGGCTATCATCAACCTCCTGACTAAGAATAACCTGAAGTGCTTCAAGGTGTTCCTGACTAGCAGGCCAGAATATGACATTCAAAGGTTCTTTAGCTACGCGGAAGGGCGATACGAAGATTTGGTGCTCCATCGCATCGACAAAGATGTTATTGAACATGACATACGCGTGGTCCTGAATTCCAGGATCTGCGAGTTCAGACGGGACTACAACCTACTACATGCCGATGAGGACTGCAAATTGTCTGACGATTGGCCCGGAAAACAGAAACTGTCGCTTCTTGTCAAGATGTGCACCCCATTGTTCATCTCTGTTGCTACTTTCTTTCGGCTGCTTCAGCTTCATAACTGGCCCGAAACACCAGATGGCAAGGTCGACTTTATTCTTCAAAACTCTACTACTTCTGAGTATGGAAGCCTTTATTACCCAGTCCTCTGTCGAATGATGATGGGTGTCCCTCGCGCGGCCGAGAAAACCGCCAAGGACGGGTTCAAACATATCGTAGGGTCCATTATCCTCCTAGCAAACCCTCTGTCTGCAAAATCACTGTCACGTCTACTTTCTGTCAACAGATTGGTTGTTGATAGTCGACTCGACTCCCTTCACTCGGTTCTCGATGTGCCCAAAGGCAATGCTCCCATCAGGCTATTCCATTTATCATTTCGCAATTTTTTGACTGAAGAAGACGCTCAAGACTTCCAAATCAACGAACCGCATACCCATAATGAACTGGGTACGCGATGTCTAGAGCTTCTGTCAAAATGTTTGAAGAAAGATATTTGTGGCGTCAAATCACCGGGGAAGCCACGCGATGAGTTCTCCAAGGATTTGATCACCAGGTATCTGCCCGATGAGATAAAGTACGCGTCTCTTCACTGGGTGCACCATATCAAAGCTAGCCAGTGCAAAATCAAAGATGGCAGTATGGCACACCGCTTCCTCCTGAAATGTTTCCTTAACTGGCTCGAAGCATTGAGCTTACTGGGCAGTATCCATTCGGCGACCAGCCTTTTGGAAGATTTAGAAGCCTTAACAGATGTAAGTCAAGTCGTCCGTGCGGTTTTAAGTTCACTCTGCTTATTCTTCCTACTCCAGACAAGTACTGGTGTCGAGGTTTCTGAGTTCCTTTACGATGCGAAACGTTTTACCATGTCATTTGGGACAATAACAAATGAAGCGCCATTACAAGTCTACAACTCAGCTCTTGTATTTGCTCCCATGAATAGCCTTGTTCGCCGGACCTTCCAGTCTGACTTTCCCGACTGGCTGGATAAGACTCATCCGCCGGTAGCAGAGTCAGATTGGTCACCGCTCCTTCACACCCTAGAAGGCCACAATGATAAAATTAGATGCACTGCGTTCTCATCTCGTGGTTGGCTCGCATCTGGGTCGAAAGACAAAACGGTTAAGATCTGGGATGTCTCTTCGGGCGCCTGTATTCACACTTTGGATGCTCGTGGTACAATATATGGTGTAAAACGCCTCGTTTTCTCAAGATGCGGGAACCTACTTGCTTGGGCTTCTTGTTATACGGCCAACATATGGGATACAGAGAACGCAGTCTTTCTGAAACCTGCCTTTATCCATGACGACAGACATATCACCTCGATGACTTTCGCAGACGATCTCAGCCAGTTATTCTTGGTAGATAACAAGTGTTCGGTATGGTTTTACGAAATCCAGACGGGCGGAATCTCGCGAACCTTTACAGAATTCTGGCACCATGGCGAGAAGACCTTCGCTGCTATCTCTGAAAGTGGCAAATGGTTTGCAGGTGGCAGTGGCGACAATAACATTATCAACCTTACTTCTTTAGCCATGGACTCAAACGCAGTATCGTTGCAACTTGTAAGCCCCGGAAAGAAGTGCATTATCAAACAAGTGGCTTTTTCTTCGAGTGCAGAGTTTCTGATTTCGTTGCTGCGACGATCCCTCAAAAACTGTGATCTCGAGGTGTGGGACACAGCGTCAGGGGAATTTCAGTATGGACTCGAAGTTCCTGGAGACTTTGAATATGTTGCGGAATTCGATGTGGACTTCCAGTTTCACAAAGACCTAATAGCGCTGAAGGGATATAGAGGGAATAAGTTTATTTTGGACCTCGAAAGGCGGGTCATAACGCGTCAGATGGACTTGTTCAACCCGTATTCGGTGTTCGCTATCTCGAAAGATGGCACACTGCTGGCGCAATGCGCCAAGGAAAAAATTCAGATATGGGATATGAATTCAGTATTCCTCGAGAAGGACATCGTGGACCCCAGTCAAATTTACAGTGTTGACTTTGCATCAGACTCCAGTCTGCTTGTGTCTTCCAGAGATAAGGAAGTCACGGTTTGGGATGTCTTCACCAACACCCCCAAGCAAACGATTCGGTTTCCCATTTATTTTCACCAGTACACGAGAGCAGTCTCCCGCAAGGCACAAGCTCTTGCCACGGGCTTCGACGGGAAGGTGGAAATTTGGAATATTGACCTTGGACTTCGGATGCAAACACTAGCCGCGCGATACGATTCGATCTCAGCGCTTTCATTCTCAGATGATGGCAAACTTCTTGCGTGTAGCTCATGGACCAAAGGGCCCGAAGGGCCTGAAATACAAACGGCTGTTGAGATATGGAATACAGAAAAAGGGATCCATGTTGGCAGCCCATCTGAGTATGATGCACCAATTTTCGACGTAGTCATGTCCCCTGATGGCAAACAAGTTATCGTTAGCAAGCAGACCAATTATTACCGCGACTATGAAATTTCTGATGTTATGACTGGAGTGGTATACGGGAAAGTCGATAATCTGCAGGGACTCGCATTCACGCCTGATGGACGGAACATCGTTGCGCTCGCAGTCCCGTGGTTGAACTCTTATCTGTGGAATACTGAAACAGGGGAATGTGTGCTCAAGTGGAATGAGAAGGTCAAAGTCGACAACCTTGGTATGGATTCGAAGCTGTTGGACTTGGTCCACGTTCTTGGGTTAGAACTCCATCTCAAATGCTCGGGAAATGTTGTATTCCAAGCTCCATTCTTGGATTTGGAAGGTGGGTTCTACATTCGATGTAACGTTTGCTCGGAGGATCGGTATAGGGACCATAAACATGGTTGGGAATGGGTGATGAAGGATGGCGAAAGGAGTCTTTGGTTGCCTGATGGATACAGACCGTTCAATGGCTGTGCAGCCGAGTATGGAAACAACATAGCCATCGGTTCGAAAAATGGCCGAGTGATGATTTATCGATTCCAATAGACTCACCCTGTTGTCGCTAGCAATAGAAAATGGGCCAGGATGGAAATCTTAGTCCAGACGGATCTTAAATTGATCCCCCTGAAGAACGCAGAGACGGCGCATTTCAAGAACCTGTATGCTTTGTGGTGGTCAATATGTAACTATTAATTCATATTCTAGTCGAATTAAATACGCGCACTCCTCTCGGCAGCCTCCTTCCTGTCATCGTCCCTAGGAATGATCTCCTCAATACCATGGTCTTTACCTGCTTCGGGATCTAGTCCCCAGTTTACAACCTCAGGATACTTTCGTATATAGAACCACATTCCCATAATGGCAATAATACTTCCAACACTAAAGGCAGCGGCTAATGGGAAACCAATCGGGTATCTGGGAGAGTCGCTGACACGCCAGGCGCGTAGAGGGATCGAGGCGTGGCCGGCGTAGACGAGCGTAACAGCTATGGCGACCAGAATAGAACGGACCTCAGGTTCCTTGCGAAGGATCTCGGCGAGCCAGGCGATAAGAGCATAGCCCCAAGCTGCCGTGGCAAAGGTGAGGAAGTAAAATGCCATGATGGTCTGCCAAGAGTCAGGCCATCCGGCTAGAACCGAGGTCGCGATTAGTTGGAGAGTGGCAGCGCCAACGCTGACTTGCCATCGCCATGCTTTCCAATCGCTGAGTGCGTTGAGACCAATATTGCAGACTATGCTGATGGCATATCCACCAAGAGGAATAAGGTTGACCGTGTATACAGAGTATCGGGGTGTTCCATCGGCCTTCTCCAGGCCCTTGAGGAAGAGCAAGAAATACGAGTTGGCGCGCTGACTCCAAGCAAACTGAAGATAGGCTGCGAGGAAGAGATATGAGAGCGGGCTCAGAATGAGTAGCTTCATCTTCTGAACTAGAGTCTTGAAAGGGATGATCCTGGATGTCTTGACCCCGCTGTCGCTCATGCGAATGCGGGCAAGCTCTCTTTCAGCCTCGGTCAGGTAGAGGGCTCGAGTAATCGCCGGCGAGTCGGGAATGATAACGAGACCGACAAAACCCCAGAAAATCGTCATCGTACCGCTTACTATGAATAGCCATTGCCAACCGGCAAGGCCCGAGGCGCCGTTGAGGTTCTTGTACAGCGCGGCCTGGACAATGCCGAGAAACATGTTTCCAGCAACGCCACTGACGCCAAAGATGGCCAATCGTTTTCCGAGCTCCTCGGGACGATACCTAACGGCGAGTCAGTCTCACATTCTTGAGGTCTGCATGCGGGCGTAGAGTCTTACCAGTTAAAAATCAGGTTTACGATACCAGGCCACGAGGTAGATTCAAAAACACCAAGGAAGAAGCGTAGTGCAAAAACGGTCTTGGCATTGGGTGCCTTGTAAGTGAAGAGCGTGAATAGTCCCCAGACCATCTCGCAACATGGTAGGAACACAGATGGGCGGACGCGAGTTTGGATGAGCTGCGAGGGGACGATGAAGAGGGCGTATCCAATGGAGAAGTAAGTGGTGAATTCGACCAATTCGTTGCCGTAGAGTTCGAGGTCTTCTTTCATGCCTGAGACATATGCCGCTGTTGTAGCGGATTGATCCATGTCCTGGCGATGTTAGTTTCCTTTCCGCGTGTTCAAGACTCTCAGAAAATACCTTGAATAGACCCGCGATAAATGCCCAGACGAGCAATAAACAATCCAGCTTGAAGACCAACACATGTGAAGGATTCTTAAAGTAAGGATGCACCTTGGCCAGCCACGACGTCGACTCGACGAACGCGACAGCCGGACGCTCTTCAGAGGAAGAATCGCCATTCAGACTCGCTGGCGGAGACATGATGCTCTATTGGCTATTGCTGCGAGGCCGTTGAGAAAAAAGTGAGGAGTTGAAAATGATCGACATGCATGGAGCGGAGGTGAGAAGGCGAAATACTTATTTAAGATTTTCCCGCCACGTTTCTGGCTAGTACAGGACTGGTAGGCGTTCTAGAGCATCGAAACGTCCGATGGGGGGACGGGAAGTTTCTGAACTGACTCTTGCGACCGCGAGGCTGCCATGACGGAATTACTATCTAGAATTCCGCAAGATACAAGATAGTGTCCATCATGAGCCCTGGATGCTTAGATCCGTCATGATAAACTAACTACCGCGACTATCAAGGGTCCAATCTGCCATGAATCGACTCCACTGCCATCTCAGCTATGGAAATACGAGTGTCTTGATTGGTCAGTTCTCCAAATCGGATGCATGCTTCCGCTTGCGTCTTCAGCCCTGCAAATGATGATAGAGCTCCCCGACCAACTTTACCGAAAGAGGCTAAAACTGTCGGTAAACGGCCGGTGCAGACGGGTTGCACTACCCGAAGGCGGAGATATCTAAGGTGATGATGAGTAGCTTGATTCAACAGCAACAGACACAGTTCAGCACATCATTCACTACAAAGAACAGGACGATTACGCAATCACCATGTCTTCTGAGCCTTTGTATCCCGCGTATCTTCCCACCCGCTCGGATGGCTACATCGCGCCTATAGCTGTACCCTTGTTTGACGCCGACGAACCAGGTCTTCGCGCAGATCCCGCTAAGGCAGCTCTTCTCAAGGGCGCTACTGTGTCGAATATTACCCCACGGATAGGTACGGAGATCCGGGGTGTGCAGATCAGTAGTTTGAGCAGTGAGGGTCTTGATGAGCTAGCTCTTCTGGCTGCTGAGCGGGGCGTTGTTGTGTTTGTGAGTCCACTTTGTGAGGCTCTGGGATGGTACTAATTGGTTCCAGAGAGATCAAGACTTTGCGGATGTTGGATTCGATAGACAGCGAGAGATTGTAAAGCATTATGGTCCTCTCCATCAGCATCCTACTATGGGTTATCCCAAGGGCACTGGTCCCGAGTTTCACGTTGTCTACGCTGATGAGAAGTCGTGAGTTCTTTACTTATAAGCACGTGTCAGTGATCCTTCCACTTACACGGCCTACAGAGGAAACTTAAGAAAGCTCCTTGGTCCTCGCACAACATACGACCTCTGGCATATTGACCAGACCTTCACTCCCAACGTCCCATCGACCACCTTCTTCTGGGTCCTCGAGATCCCCCAATCAGGCGGCGGCGACACTGCCTTTACTTCTCTCACTGCAGCCTACGAGGCGCTCTCACCTGCTTTCAGGGAGACCCTTGCTGGCCTCAAGCTTCACCACACATCTGCTTCTGAAGGTGAGGTGAGGCGAGTAGGCCAAGAGCGTGCCCTTGCGGAAGCCATCAATGCCACACACCCTCTCGTCATTAAGCATCCCGTCACTGGAAAGCCAGCGCTGTTTGTCAACCCAACTATCGCGCGCCAGGTGGAAGGATTTCTGCCTGAGGAGTCAGACCACTTGCTGTCGTTTTTGAAGAATCACATCCGCAGTATGGACTTTAGCTGCAGAGTTAAGTGGGAAAAGGGAACAGTTGTTGTTTGGGATCAAAGATCATCAGCTCATTCGGCAGTGCCGGATTTTCAAGACAGTGAGAGAAGGCATATGGTTAGGATCATTCCATACGGATCGAAGCCTGAGCCTGCTTTTAAGCAAGACTAATTAGATGTGCCATTAAATATTATCAAGATGAATAAAGTGATTGAGTGTTACAAATGAAGATAATGGTTTGCGGCCCCAATCATTCAGGCACAAATACATATAGAAGACCGGTCATTTTTGTAATCTCAAACTATTGTGCAGTTTACTCGCTTGCTATCAAACACTTATAATTATCTCTGCGCCTGGCCAACTGAATCTAACCCACTCGGTTGGCGGTTGTCCAGCGGTAGGCGGGGTCCACGAGATAGTTCTCGACCTCGGTGACGGGCATACCACCAAGTGTTGAGCTACTAGCTGTGGTGTCGACGGATCGACGGGGGTCGTTTCGCTCACTCATGACCTTGTTATATCTCCTCGAAGCGGGAGAGAGAGAGCTGAGGGAGAAGCGGCGCTTGGAACTAAGGGTTGTTAGTGATGTGAGGATAGTATGGGGAAAGTATTTGGTCGTACTTTGGTGCCATTTTGCACGTCTTCTTTAGAGTGAGCAGTTGAGCTCCAAAAGGTGAATTTGTTTAAGTTGTGGTTGTAAAAGCCTGGTTGTAGTAGCTGTTTTGTTATGTCTGATAATCAAACCTAATCTCCCTGTGTCTCAAGACTCTTAAATAAAAAACGCCAGGATGATCGATACCTCGAAAAGAAACATCCTTCTTCAATTTGATATCCTCAAAAAGAAAGATTTGCCGTCGTATAATGTCATGATGCTCATCGTTGCCTCTTGCGCCACTCGCAGCCTCATTTCATCACCAAGACTGACAAAGACATTCTTCGAGTGACATCAGCTCAGCCTCTTGTTTCCAAAAAGAGCGCACCGTTCTTCAACCGCGCCGCAAGGATGACGCTGCCGGCGTGATAGGTGACGAGAGGCCAGATTTACCCAGAGATATAGCCGCCCAATAACACCATCGGTTACCCCGGGTCTGACCAAGACCCCAGGTTTAGGGGTCCTTTGACGCAGATCTGGCGGCGATCATTGTGCCTCAAGCGTCTTGGGTTTTTGAAAATGCTCAGCTGTTGTTTGTTGAGCTGATTTGTGAGTTGGAACCCTGAAATCCTCAACAATATGGAAATCCGTTCGCGAGACCTTTTGCTTTGTTCCGAACTTATGGCCTGTATGGTTACTGCTGTGTCGCTTGTGGCTACACATCATTATTGGCGCCGTATTGTGATTCCAGAGGCGTATCTATTGAATCCAAGATTGAGAAGACAAACTGGAGTGGCAGTTTCAACGTCATTTACAATTGGCATATTCTCGCATGGCATTCTCTTCTACAGGCGATATCGTGTTCCCGATGGAGAGCAATAAACTCAGTCTTGATATCTAATTCTACTCTATATGCGCTTCGCTTCATTGAAAGAGCTCAACACACGTCATTTCAACAGCATGTTCTTCAGCGTCTGAGCAACCTCTTCCGTCTTTGTCACCAAACTCATATGGCTCTCCCCTTTCATCACTCTCAGTTCCGCATTAGGCATCAGTTCCGCAGCCTTCTCGGACACAATGACGGGAACATTGACGTCCTTGTCTCCGTGAAACATTACCATCTGTCCTTTCTCAAACTTGACATCCTCAAGTTTGAAGCCCCAGTCAGATCCATAAATCTTTGCCTCCCATGATGTCGCGTAACCGCCCTGCTTCATAGCTGTTCTTGTCGCGCGAATCACAGCTGGTTTGAGATCGGGATGATTCTTCCATACCTCTTTATCAGTGGGAGCTCGACCCTCTATGTCTTTATTGATCGCTTCTTCGAGCTTCTCTGGGTGTTCCAAGTCCCTGGCCACGTTTCCTAGTACCCTGTCTATTATCCAGCCCAAGACTCCTGGGGCGTATGGCGCGACATTAAACATGATCCGCAAGGTGCTTATCATGCCTTGTGTAGAGAACGACATAGGCATCACTCCGGCAATGGTACAAATACCCACAAGGCGATCGCGAGGTATGTCTTTGAGGCAAGTGATGGCGTACGGACCACCGCCAGATACACCCATGACACCGAAACGTTGGATGGATAAGATATCTGCTAGCTCCAAAATATCCTTCGGGTAGTCGAGGAGAGTCCGATTCTTCTGAAATGTTGAGTCGCCATACCCTGGACGCGTCGGCGCGATGACGCGTAGCCCGGTCTTGAGTGCCGCAGTGTTGGTTATATATCCCTCGTGGTGAGAGCCTGGAAAACCGTGGAAGTAAAAGGCAGTAGGCGCGTTATCATCTTGCACACCGTAGATGGCATACGATACTTTCCGGCCATCAGCCAAGGTGGCGATCCGGTCTGGATAGTTCTCCATGATGTTCGGCAAATAGCGGGTCGAATCACAACACTGTAGCTTTTAGGCTGGTCTCTGACGATATCGTGTTTTGCGCTCCTGTCTTTTCCTCTCCTATGATGGCGGCTGAACGAAATGAATTTATAGCAATTATCATGCAAAATAAGCAACTAAGCAAGAGATTATCGCCGATAACGAGATCAACTATCGCCGAAAAAGTGCACCGGCAAGCCCGGGTATGTAGTCACGTGTTGTAAGCAGACTGATCGGCTGCCAGGTATACGGCTGACCTGCAGAACGCTAAACGGGTCACAATAAGCATCGAAATTA
Source organism: Fusarium lateritium (assembly GCA_014898835.1). Classification (NCBI taxonomy): domain Eukaryota; kingdom Fungi; phylum Ascomycota; class Sordariomycetes; order Hypocreales; family Nectriaceae; genus Fusarium; species Fusarium lateritium. The sequence goes on from JAAVTZ010000238.1 coordinate 36,191, forward strand.
GTATGACTATGAAAAATCCTTATTTTATTTAGGTAGTGAAAAGTTATGCCTGGTATGCTTTCATCTAAGATAAGCCCTTTTCTTGGGGCCTTAAATAAGGTCTGAGGGCCTGGCTTCAACCTTGGCAAAGAACACCTTGTTTTTCACTTCTTAACACTCCTCATAGGAGATGAAAATTTCTTATATATCAAAAGTTACTTATTACAATGTTCTGGCTTCAGGTAAGATTGATCGGTATGTATGCTTCTGTAAGTAAACTTTATACTGATGGAGATCCCATTCTATCACTGACTCCTATTTTCAATAAAGCCCATCCTTCAGCTAACTGCATCATATCTACCGACAGATGCATACAAATGGGCCACTTCTACCCCAGTCGGGGGACATATTGATGCTTTGACGCGCCAAGATCTTTTCGCTTGTGTTGCTATGTTTGAGTCACGTCGATTTAACATAAATCCGTGGTGTCTTCTATAGCCTCGGTATATAACGTTAATTCATACTCAAGTCGCCGTTGATTCCTACACCCCACTTGCACGCAGAGCTAAACACAAAGTAAGACGTTACTGCAACTATATAGAAGTAGCCATTGGATTTGGAGTTGGCAAGTGATAATGACTATACTGCTTACCTGTACTATTACTTCCGGGCACATATTAAGGTAGCAGTCTATATGTTACGCTGGGGCATGCCTCTAATGTTGGTATCCCATTTAGAGATCGAAGCTATGCAGATTTAAAGAGCTTGACATCTTGTCCGAAAGTATACGTGCCCAAAACCGATTAGGCTCGTCGATCACAATCTTTTGGGTTCGCGTGCAAACCAATACTAACCACACACACATTAGTGAGGCACGGTGGCCTGATCAGCCAGTATTGTGGAGGAAATATTTATGCAGGGAGAAGGCTAAGTATCTTCAACGGCTTGGCAATCCATTCAAAAGGTAGATAGTAGCGGCATTTATATACTTGATCAACAATTTGCTTGCCCATACAATGCTTAAAGGAATCGTGGTAGGTGGAAAATTCTGGATAAATCGCAAGGTAAAACAATGACAGGGTTTCTGAAACTTTGTGCACGTCAACAAACTTTGGGCTACAACAGGCTAATAGCTTTAGCCTTTATATGCAGGTACCAGAACTGTGATCAAACAGGGATCTAGCCCGCACAGAGATTAAAGATCGGTAGTTGTTCCTTTATCAAAATTGCTAGCTTGACGGTCCCTAAATAGGAAAACGGAAGTGCCGGAGCTATCGGGATATTGATTGGTTGGCTAATGTCATTCACGCCCGTTTTCACGGGGAATGGCCCTTGTTTATTCGGAGAAGTTCATTAAACCTTCTTTGACGCCCTTGGCAGCCGGAGTGTTTGGCCGCAGGCCGAATTGGCCAGCCCCTATTCACATTATGCTGGATTAAGTTCTTAGGCGTAGATATAAAGTATCGACCGGGTTCCTATCACGACATCGCTTTATCTCTCTCATCCAGTCATTCCTTACACAAATTGCGTGCATTGCTTGATCTTCTGTGAAGCTGGGCTTCCACTATTCATTATGAAGTCTTTCTCGTTCCTCTACTCAACCCTCCTCATCCAGGCGGTGGTGGGTCAAACACCCGGCAACACCACCGAAGTGCACCCAAAGCTGGATACTTTTAGGTGCACTGTACTTGGTGGCTGCAAGAAGACTACCAACTACATCGTCGTTGAGTCGAGTCAGCACAATATTCATCAGGCTGGCAGCAGCGCGAACTGTGGCGAGTGGGGAGAAAAACCCGACGCTACAGCTTGTCCTGATGAAGCGTCATGTGCCCGAAACTGCATCATTGAGGGTATGTCCGACTACAGCGCTCAGGGCATCACTACCTCTGGTAGCTCAATCCGTCTTCAGCAACTGTTCAACAACAAAACTGTTTCCCCACGAGTTTATCTTTTGGAGGAGAACAAGCAGAAGTATGATATGATGCACCTTGTCGGTGCCGAGTTCACCTTTGATGTCGAGATGGATAAGCTTCCCTGCGGTATGAACAGCGCTCTCTATCTATCCGAGATGCTGGAGGATGGAGGCAAAAGCACGAGCCCAAACAGCAAGGCTGGTGCATACTATGGTGCTGGATACTGCGATGCCCAATGTTTTGTCACACCATTCATCAATGGAGTGGTAAGTTCATGTTATAATTGAAACTGTGTGCTGTGACTGACATTATACAGGGCAACATTGAGGGACATGGATCATGCTGTAATGAGCTTGATATTTGGGAAGCAAACTCCCGGGCTACTCATATTGCACCTCATCCATGCACCGAGCCTGGTCTTTATGAATGTACCGGTGATGAGTGTGGGAGCTCCGGAGTATGCGACAAATCTGGTTGCGCATGGAACCCCAACCGTGTCAACACGACTGATTTCTATGGTCGTGGCGACTCATTCAAGGTTGACAGCACCCGCAAATTCAGCGTCGTTTCTCAGTTCTTGGCCGACAAGAGCGGTAACTTGAAGGAACTGCACCGCCACTATGTGCAGGACGGCCAGCTCATCGAAAGTGCCGTGGTCAACATTGAGGGACCACCCAAAGTCAACTTTATTAATGATGAGTTTTGCGAGGCAACGAATGCCACTGAGTATATCCGAATTGGCGGCACAAACCAAATGGGCGAGGCCATGAGCCGTGGTATGGTTCTTGTCATGAGTCTCTGGTGGGATGAAGGCGGTTTCATGCAGTGGCTTGATCAGGGCGAGGCTGGGCCTTGCAATGCGACCGAGGGCGACCCTAAGAATATCCTCAAGGTTGTGCCCAACCCGGAGGTGACTTTCAGCAACATCAGGATTGGAGAGATCAACTCGACTTTCTCGTTGGGCTCACCGTATGCATATGCGGGTGCGGCTAGAAAGAGGTCCCCGCGTCTGGCTCATCTCCAGCAACACCAGCACCTTTACAAGCGTGGCTCTAATCATTAGGTGCCAACTCAGATCGGCGGTGAGATCTGTACTAGTTTACGTAACAACCGTCGTTGGCTTGGGCTCCACACCCCGTTTTCAGAAGGGAAAGAGATTGAAGATAGCGGTCTGTAGATAAGAGAAATATAGTCCCGATGAGTATATATCAGTTCTACATATCACCAGCCATGTCTCACCTATCGACATAACGGCCATCCAAAGTCAACTACCCGATACCAACCAACCCTGACGAATCATATGCTAGGAGTGGCTTGCATTAGCGGGCACCATCGGCAGTTTTTTCCATCATTCATGTACGTCATCATCGCGTGTGGCTGAATTACGCTAATCTCACAGAAAAACTAAGACAAAACGTCATGGGTCTTCTCACCTCTGGAGGTTCAAGAATTAACCTCTGCCATTACGGTATCAGCCACTCAACATCAACATTCCAATGCCGCGCTCACTATCAGCCGTCTCTTCTTTAGAGATCCGAGACCTGAACCGCGATCAGATTCGCTTCTATCATCCTGGCTACCTAAAACCTCTAAATCTCCTCTTCTGCCTGCCCCGCGTCGACTACAGCCCAAAGGATAATGCCTACGGCGTACATTACCTAACTGCACTCACGGCGTGTCAGATCATCGCGAATAATGCCTTTGCAAGAGGGAGGTTGGCGCGCGATTCAGAGGGCAAGGATATAGTATCCTGCGACGAGAAGATCCTAATGCAGCGGGACTACTGGTTCTTCGTCGATGGTGATGGTAGTTACACTACCTTCCAGTTGAGATATCTCAGAGCTGACACGGGGTAGAACGATATTCAATTGTCCCAAGCTTCAAAGACTGGCAGTTTCCTCACGATAAGCTCCCCGACTGGTGGACTGCTCCGTCTTCTTCCGCATCGGTACACACTAAGCGGTGCGCCATCACAAACACCAGCTACGCCTTCACCTGGGCGCATCTGATTCCCAGGGAAGAGCATCAGTGGTTCAACAAGAACGGAATGGGGGTTTATGGTGGGGGGTCGCACACTATCGATGATCCGCACAATATCCTACCGTTAAAAGCGGACCTTTACGTGTGCTTCGACCAAAGTGTCTTTGCCCTAATCCCCAAAGCCAGCGGTTCACCCAACGGTGTTGAGGCGCAGAACCAGTACGTTTTACATGTACTAGATGGCCGAGAATCCGAATTCACGGCTCTGTATCAGAACCGACCGGTGGAGAGCCTCGTGGAAGGCAGCAGAGAATATCTCTTTGCACGGTTCGCCTGGTCTATCTTTTCGTTCTTGAAGCCCTTCTTGACATCCGGTGTCGGACGGAGAGTTGTCAGATTCCGGCTCAGGGCCGCTGATAGCGATGCGGAAGAGGAGCATCTGATTTCAGAAATGCAAAATGTGTTTCTTGATTCTAGAAAACTTGAATCTCTGTACGGGGGCGGACATAAACGGAAGACTGTTTCGCTGGAGGATTCGTATGTTGATGTTGAGGATGAGTGGGATGATGAGCATCCAGGGAGGACTGAGATGGAAGGGTAGTTTGATGATTTACGAAGCAGATGTATGAGAGTGGATTTTGTAATTAATGAGCGTGTCGGATTTTATGAAGAATAAAGAGTGCGATGGGATTTAAAAGACATGTGTCCTCGTTTCACTAGTCATCACTTGTGCGTATCCCTGTGACCTCTTCACTTGCTGGGCTGTATCACGGCTGCTAGCTCGTCCCCTTCCTTAGCATTTATCTTTTCCAACAATAACATTCCAATTTCCGTTGGAGAAAAGCTGGCCTGGATACCACATTAGCAAACCGCACTCGGCGATACCTGATGTCAGGATAAACTTACCCCGAGCCGCAGGACATCTAGATAGAATTTCTCCAGCCACGCGGCCTACTTCACCGCATCCAATGGACAGCGGACCATTATTATCGTTGCATATCCAGATTGCAGAGTTGTAAGAGCAACTGACTCGCGAACACACTCTGGGGCCGTTGTCGATGCCACAAGAGGCCGCGGCTTGGTCGACGGTGAGGAAACGGACACCTTCTTCAATAGCGGAGCGAGTTGCTGGGCCTGAGCCGCCAATTTCACAGTTGGGGTTTCCCTAGCATCAGGACTCAGTTCTGACTCGTGAATGGAGGGAAGGGGAGGAAGTTACTGCTCGTTCGTGCAAGAGATTGGTAGCGTCTCCATTCGGCAGAGGCTGGACTGTGTAGCCATCAAGAGGGGCCTTGAGAGTTACGCCTGACTGGGGGAGAGCCTGTGATGTTTGGTTTGGTGAGACATAAACTAAGGAAAGTCAAAGAAGACTGTTTACTCACTGAAACAGTGGCTACAATGCCTGAAGAGATGGAAAAGATGGTGCTAGCCTTCATGGTGAATGTGATGTTTGAGCGTGCTCAGAAATGTTGGATGAGTATAAGTGTGGTTCAGTGTTCGAAGCCTGGCGTTGATGAGTGATGAAACGAGAGAATATTCTAGAGGGAACGCCCAGGCCTTCTTATACCTCTGGTTCGAGAGGGGCTGTTTCAAAAGAACGGTGCATCGTGCTTCTCTAAGAATATGGCCACTAAGAAAAGAGATGAAATACTGTCATCAAAGATTATTACAGGCGACGCATTGTGACTACCAATTGCTTGTTTGCACAACACTATGAGGAAGGTGAGCTGATGCTTCACATATTGCCCGTGGTGTCGGTCCCGAAATCTTGCCATACCCGAGGCCTTGATTAATATTCACCAATTAGATAACAAACTTATTGTGGACTGAACCTCAATCGCATGCTCGATTAGCGAGGGTTATCCTAGCGTGTGCCATTACTACACTGCAGCCCTCCGGCTGTGCATGATATGCGATTGGATGGTTTCTCGGCCCCCAAGTAAGGTATCTATTCATGGTAACTGAACAGAAGATTAATGAACTTGGCGGCACTATGCATAGTTCTACGGGTGAATTTTGTGCTAGTATGAATCCTACAGGATTCGCGACCTATGTCGACGAATGTCGTCGCACATGCTTAAGCGCATTAAAGAATAGGAATAATTCGTTGTACATTCTGACATCGCAAGTCCTTTTCGTGCTACGTTCGGACTACTGGCCTTCATCTCGGTCCCGAAACAGGTAAGTCTGGAGGACTGAGGTATGTTTGTCCTATCTATTCTCGTTTCACCTTCTACCTCTAGGTTAGCCATCAGTGTAATCAGTAACCTCAACTCATTGCCTTTAAGATGGCACGTCAAACTCGTCTATCACGCTGCGTGGTTTGCTAAACTTGCCCAGCGGCTTATACTCGAGTTCATCAAAGCCAAAGCCTTTGGGGCCACCAATCTCGATACCTCTAGGTGTCGATGTCCATTTCTCTGAAGCTGTTATACCGAGAACAATGACGGGTAGACCATAGCGGTATTCCTGAGTACCAAGGGCCTCGCCGTTCTGCGCGTCGATGACGCAGACAAGGTCAGGCACAATGGCAAGGATCTGCGGAAGTTTTTTTTGTTAATAGCGGCTTAATGAAACCTCAAGTCGCAACGTACCTCTTCCTTTCCGTCTGCATCCACCTCTTTCGCATAGATATTCTCATTCTTAAAGGGAATGACAAGACGTTTCTTAGCAGAGCTCGACGATAAATCATCCTCGGTTGACTCTATCACTACTTCGCCGTACGCATGTCCCATTCGCGTAACACGTTCGACACCGACAATCTTGCCCTTGAAAAGTAGTCGAGCAGACTCATGCCCACCAACTTCAGCAATGATGGACTCTGCCACTGTATCAACCGTATTAGTGCATCGTGACAAAGCCACCGCGCGGCCTATTCTCCATGACAATGAGATGGTATTCTCGACGACCCATGCTTTTGTGTTCTTGCCGCTCACAGGGCCCTTTGCACAACCTACGTGTGATCCCATCTGTGACAAGGCAGCACGGAGGGCACGTTCGGCGTCTAATTCGGTGGGTGCTTTCTTCATGATCTAAGAAAAGAGAGTTAGCTGTCTTATCATGGCTATGATTGTAAAAGTGTCTCACAATAATTCTCCCGTTGCCATCTGAGATACATGTTGGCAACATCATCGCCTTCTTCTCAAACACGACCGGTGTCGTCTGCCAAGATACGGGATATGCTCTTCCCATCCAGTCGCCATCAATACAAGGTATGTCTAGGGCTGAAGATGCACCTATAACTAGCCCTTGCAGACCGTTGCCGCCGCCAATTTCTAGAGGAATGACAGCATCTGGTTGGACATTGAGATACTCGTAGAGCTCCCTTTGGGACTCGAGAATCCTGGAAGTATCGATCAGTATCACAAGACTATTTGGAAGTGACAGACTTACTCATCACCATAAGGCTTCTCAATGGAAACCTGCGGAGAGCCTTTACCGCCACCACAAGCTACTATAGCATCATCCTTAAGATCCCAAGGCGATATGGCTCGTAGTGTGGCACCAGCCCGTAAAAGCTCTCTTAAACGAAGGAAGTGCTGGTAAGGGCTTCCACCACCGCCTGTTCCCAGGATATAGCAGCCAATAGTGATGAACTCTAGGTCAGTTTCGGATAAGATCCACTGTCTGTTTGTAACTTGTGGTTTATACGACGCGATGTACTCTTTAGTAAAAGTAATAGAGTGAGATCTTGATGGCGTCTCGGTAGAGTCTTCGCTTCCACCTTTCTTCTGAGCCACACCGTTCGGATCATCAGCGAACTCATCAGCGTCTCCATTTGCGACCACTGGGGTTCTTTGGAGATCTGTTCGGGAGTAGTCAAAGTCTCCCACAGCTTTGATGATGATTCTAGATTTGTTGGCGATATACTGGGCGAACAGGTCAGCGAGATGAACATCGAGTCAGAACAGAGACAAATTACCTGAAGTGGGAATGACTCCATCTCAGCAATGGTGACGGTCTCTCGCAAGGCACCACTCTCCACAGCCTTATCGATGGCCCTTTCTGACAGCTCCTTCATGATTTCAGCCTTTGCCTTCGTTTCAGTGCTCTCAACTGAATCGACAACACCGCTCACGCGCGCAGTTGCCGCACCGATCGCATTCGCTACTCCCGACCAATTCGGCTTGACGACTCTACTTGCACCCAGGAGGCTATCGGGTGCAATCACTGCACCGCCTCCGACTAAGACGATGGGGATATCTTCTGGTGAAGTCTTCATCGTGTCAACAATTGTTTCGAGCATAGATTTGACCTCGGCCTTGAAGTCTGACAAGCTTAGTCCCAAATTTGCTTTTTCCAATAGCGATCGATCTCCGATCTCAACTTCTTGACTTCCCAAGACCGTGTAATCCGTGGTAGTGGGAACGTCGCCGCCAAAGACAAGGGCCTTTTCTTGGATCTGATAGCCCACGCTTTCTGGCCCGACAGTCAACTTGCCAGCTTTGTCGCGTCCCACTATTGATCCGCCCCCAAGTCCAATGCTTCTAACATCTGGGTACGAGAAGTTAGTGCGAACACCAGCAATCTCACTATAAGCAGCGGCTTGACGTGGGAAGCCGTTCTTTAGCAAGAGCCCTACGTCGGTTGTTGTACCGCCAATGTCGACTACCATCATAGCCTCTTTCTCTTGGTCTTGCATTAAAAAAGCCGCACCTCTCATGCTGTTGGTTGGACCGCTTGAGAATGTTCGAATTGGCAACCGAGCAGCAGCACTGGCCGGGAGGATTGTGCCGTCGTTCTGGGTCACAAAGACAGGGCATTCCAGGTTGAGTTGGGAAATAGCGTCTTGGAATGAGTGCAAAGTTCGACGAGCGAACGGCAGAATAGAAGCGTTCAGGATAGCAGCGTTCTCTCGTTCGAGAAAGCCAATATTGGCCACATCTTTCGAGCACACGATATTGGCCTCTGGAAATACGCTGCGGACGATTTCGGCAGTCCTTTCCTCTTGCTTGTAGACAACATCGATGGGACTGAAAATGCCAACGATAGCAACACTTTTGATCCCCTGGGCCTTGATCTTTTCGCAATGACGCCTGACTTCATCTTCGTCCAGCTCAGCAATAAGACTGCCGTCGATTTCGAGACCACCATCGACAAGGCCTCGATATCCGCAAATGATGTTACGAAGTCGAGGCGGCCAATCGATTCCTATGGGAATATCCTTGGAGAAGGGTCCACAGAGCCGTATCACAGCAACCTTCGCTAGTCGGGACTGGTCCATTTCGACAACGGCATTGATGAAATGAGTTGTTCCAATTGTGACGCTGGCCACGTCTCGAGGGTTAATTTTTGACTGTTGAAACATTTCTCTGATGACCTTGTTGATGCCATCGCTTGGGTTTTTGGTTGTGCTCGACTTTGTCCACGCAACGATGCCTCTATCGGTCTCCAAGGACCGAGCAAGGTCCAGGATAACTCCATCTGTGTTTGTTCTGTTGCTGATATCAGTACCATGGTGTAAAAATGATGAGACATTTCGAGCCTCTTACCCTCCGACGTCTACGCCGATTCTCAGAGTTGGTCCTTGCATTTTCCCCAAACTTTGTCGCTTTCCGATCGTGAACTATTGGGTAGCCAATTGCTAGACATGTATGGGTGTTGTATGGTGTGTTGATGGAAGAGCTATCTATCAGTGTCAGGCGGTGGTTCGGCTACCAGATTTTATCCCCGAAAGTTGGCCGACGCCCATTGTCGGTGGGATCCCGACATAATACCTGTTGCGGAGAAGTGATAAGCAAACGTTATCAGCAGTAAAACCACTTTTGGCAGGATTAATCTCTGCAGATCCTTGTTAGGGAAGATAAGGAATCTGGGGAAACTGCTTTTCCCCGATCATTACTGGGTCTTATTTCCGCGCTTAGTGATAGGCCTAGTAATATTGGGTTACATTCATGATCCTACAGGATACATCGTCGAACGTTGACTATCAACTCCGGTTACCGGTACATGGATTCGGCATCCAAATGTAAGCTCGCGTGCGGAGTACGGTAATCATTAACCGTAACCGATTGCACTATCTGCATATGTTCTGGGTCAAATGACATGAGTATGGCTATCAACCAAACCCCCCATCAAGTCGCCAATGTTCGGCAAAAGATAAGCAATGCTTGGCTTTCGGCCATTGGCGCTTGATATTAGATGCTCCACGTCTGGCCGCCTCCAAGCTTCCATCTTGTTACTCAATTTTGTTACATTTATGTCGGAGGTCACCAATTCAACTTTCTGATAGAACTATATGGCGACCAAAGCCCTTCGCAGGATCAACGAGGCGGTAGTCCTCAAAGCCGATGAATCTCGCCAAGAAGAGACAACAGCCTGGTGCAATCGCGACTTAGTTCCCCTTCCGCCCTCGAGACGAACATGGGGATGGTTCAACTTCTTTGGCGCCCAATCTCTGTAAGTCAATGATACATTGTCCAATTGGCATAGGCAGCATATACTGACAAATATCTCATCAAGTGGTGCCCTTAACATAGCCACCTGGCAGACGCCAAACACGTTCTTGACACAAGGGCTATCTGTTGGTCAGGCCATGGGCATAATTATCATATCCCGCTTCATTGTGTCTTTTTTTGCTTGCGTTACTGGCTGGTGTGGCTTGACTTGGCATGTTGGCTTTACCGTTCAGAACAGATTTACATGGGGATTACGAGGAGCTTATATCCCGCTTCTTCAGCGGTGCCTGTTGAACTTTATATGGAATGCTCTTCAATGTAAGACCCCCTACTGATCTTTCCGCACTATCTCATTGCTGATCTGACTCTGTGTAGGCTGGAATGGCGGTAAGCTTGTAACGTACGTTGGAGATGCTTGGAAAGACCATCCGCTGGATATGACTGACCTTATGATTCTAGTGTCTGCCTTACCGCAATGTGGCCATCATTCCGAAACATCAAGAATACTTTGCCGTCAAGCGTCCCGACAACAACTTCAGAGATGGTTGGATTTGCCATCTTTTGGATTGTTTCAGTTCCGTTTCTACTGATCCGACCGGAGCGGTTCAAGAAGCCCTTCTTCTTTTCCAGTGTCGGTTGCGGCCTTGCTATGTTAGCCATGATGATCTGGTCTCTCTCAGTCGCCAAAGGAGTTGGTCCTGTTTTCTACCAAGGCGAACAAGTGCCATCGACGTCAAAATGGGGAGTCTCTTGGATCATGATGGCAGGCTTGAACCAAGCCATTGGGCAAAAGGTTGCCGGGATGACCAACGAAAGTGACTTCTCTCGTTACTCAAACAGTAAAACGGCATTTGTGATTGGAACTGTTGCTTGCCAGTGGCTGGTGGGTATCTTCGTTTCGTTTGGTGGTTTGGTCACCACGGCTGCGTGCCAAATTATCTATGGAGAGATCTGGTGGAACCCACCCGACTTAATGATGGTGATGATGGATTGTAAGTTCTATAAAACTACCCTCACACTAGGCGAGTGTTAAGCTGACCCGGGTGACACAAGACGGGAATGGTTCCTCGGCATCTCGTGCCGGCGTTTTCTTCTTAGGCTTGGCCTTCACCTTTGCCATTCTCTTCCAAAACGTCTGTGGTAATGCTGTGGCCGGCGGCATTGACCTGGCTGGTGTCTTTCCCGCATACATTGACATCCGCCGAGGAGCCATCATTACCTTCATGGCTACTTGGATCATCCAACCTTGGCAACTCATCAACCGGGCAACTGCATTCATCAATGTCGTCAGTTCTTTCTCGGTGTTCCTGGCTCCTCTGCTTGGAATTATGGTCTGCGACTATTTCTTCATTCGTCGCCAAAAGGTGAAACTGAGTAACCTTTACCGCTCCGAAAACTCAGATTATTGGTTTACACATGGCGTCAACCTACGAGTACTTCCTTGCTGGGTTGCTGGATGGGCACCTACTATTGGAGGGCTGATTGTCAGCGTGAGTGAAAATAGTTCTGCACCAGATGCCGTGTTCCAACTTTACTACACGGCATTTTTCATCGGGTTTGGCATCTCGTTCGTTCTCTTCTACGCCGTGAACCTTCTGTTTCCCGTCAAAGGGCTCGGGGAGTATGACGAGTATGATGATTGGGCTACCTTCTCACCCAGGGAAGCAGCAAGGTTGAATATTACACCTCATGAAAACGCCGAAGAACTGGCCACGACTCGTTGGGGGGCTTCCGGTTATCGCCGCCGCCATGCACCAATCGAAGGCGAGAAGGAGAAAGGACTGGACGGAGAAAAGGAAATTCCAGTTGTTGGGGAAGAGGCTAATGAGCCTGAACATGCTAAAGGTCTATGAGCCTCAAGGTACCTAGCTCTAGTATATCATTCATCTTCGTAAATAGATCGTGTTTAGTAGTCAGGAGCTGTCACTCAGCCTTGGCAGGTGTGCGTTCCATCCAACATGCTTCCAATCTCATCCAGCTTCTTCTGCCAAGAGTCTGACTCAATCTTCTTGTCCTTGAGTTTGTCCTCGTTAGGCCCCTCAGCATCCACGAATACACTGCCCTTAAGTAGAAGCTTTCCTTCGTACAAAGGATCTCCCAAGCCTTTAAGCAAGTCTGGCCCCTTCGCATTTGCATCTTTGGGATCTTTCCAGATCTTGACCTCGAATTCTCCCTCCTTTTTTAGCTCTTCGCGTTCCTCTTGACCTTCCTTCTGACCTTGTTCCTGGTCTTCCTTCTGGCTTTCATCCTGACTTTCCTCCTCGCTCTCCTCTAGGGTTTCCTCAGAGTATGGACGGAAGAAAAACTGCTCGGACAAGTCTCGGTTCTTCTCGGCAAATGGCTGCATAGAAGCTTCGGGAATTTCAGATAATCCAAGAATCAAACCATCTGCAAGATCGTCAGAGTCTATGCCCGAGAGACTTGGTTCGAATTCGACATTGCTGGCAGAGAGGGCAATGTTGGGCGACTTGACAAGCATGTGCGAAATATGCATCTCTTCTTCTGTGCCATAAAGATAGAATGGCATGAACTTATCAGGGTACTCCATGTCGCGATGGATGGAGTTCAGTGGCCGGCTTTTAACCACCGCCTTGAAGGTGATGGTCCCCTTCTCCTTAGAGTATTTCCTATACAGTGTCAACTTACTCGTCACAAGGGCATGTCACGATAGATACGTACTTGATTCCCTTCTCGTACATAACGACTGGCAGCTGGTACGACTTCGAAGAGTTGATGTTCTTTATAACCTCCTCGATGAGAATTGGTTTCTGGGACTCCAACATAAGAATGCTGTCATGGTTTTGCTGGCTACCATTTTGGTTACCGCCCATCGCCTCTTTGTGGAAGGCCTTCAAAGCGGCATCTGGGGTTGCAGAAAGGATGACCTGTTGTCGTCTGGTAGCGCTGTGGAAGGAGGCCTGGAATACCAAGAACAACTCGGAAGTACCAGGCGAGCCCTGGACGAGAAATTGAAGCACTTTCTTATCGGGGTTGTTCCTCTTTCGACAGACCTCGACCTCTTCTTTGACAACCTTCTCGAGATCGTTCATCAAGGTGACGATGAAGTTCTTCCGAGTTGGGAATGGACTCATGACCACATTGCGAATGACAAACAGGTTCTGGTCGGATTTCTCAACGCCCATTCTCTCCATGAACTTGTGCGCACATGCACCATAATCCTCATGCGAAAACTCGGTCGACGTCAAGAAAATGGGAATGGTGGAAGGATCGGTGTTGGCAGAGGTGATAGACAATCTGTTCACGACTCTCTTCATTAAATAGTTGGCTTCTTCCAGGTCGGTGTTGAGTTTGCCATCTGCATCTATCCAGTTGAGAGCGAAAGCGTTGATGTTTGTGTCTGATCCCAGGTCGCGAATGATCTTCATTGCATCCTTTGAAGCAAAAATCTCCTTATCGTGTTTGCCGATAATGAGATCGTTGATCTTTTCCCTCTGCTTCATCACTGCAGGAGATAGGAAAGCCTTGTTGCCGTGGTTCTCAGCGGAAAGCATGTTGAATGGGACGCAGATGAAGTCCTCGTTGATCATGGTTGCATAGTGTGCGGACAGCTAGTGGCTATCAGTACAAGTTTAATGTGATATAGAGAGCTTAGGAGCATACCCTGGCACTCGTGAATGTAGCTTCGCCAAGCAACTTGCCGTAGCCACGGTGGTTCAGGCCAATGGTCTGGTTGGAGAACCATGCCGACATAGCTGCAGCGCCGGGTTTACTGAAGAAGGGAATTGTGGTTAGCTAACGACTACTACTAATGGGTTAGTTGAATGAATTACCTGCCCTCAACACCGTAAACGCCAATGTTTTCGGCAGAACCTTGGGAAAGATACGGGCCCGACCATGTCACCAAGTGCCGCATTCTTCCGTCCCGATACACCAAGCTTCCGGCGGGGTATGGAATGTATCCAGCTTTGTGTGGATCGACTGTGATAGAGTCCGAGTCGGCCATAGCTTTGATATCCTCGACCGTCTTCGGGTCCAGGTACCACTCTGGTTCAGGCTTGGTAGCAGTCTGTTCTTCAACGCTGTATCGCCTGTCAGGGTTGACCATGGTGGCGAAGTAACCTCCCCAAGCGGCGTCAGCATGAACGAGGAACGAAAGGCCGCGTTCCTCCTGGAACTTCTTGCGTAGGCGTAAAATCTCAGTCAGTCTGTCGACAGCACCCTCCTCGGTTGAGCCAATAACGGCTACTACTGCGTAGACGGCTATCTTCTCCTTGACACAATATTCTAGGTGTCTCTCCAAGCGCTTCATGTCAATCTGAGCGCTGTTGTTGACATCAACTCCGATCACATTGCCTGAGCCAAGGCCGGCAATCGCTATAAGCAAGTCATGTAAGCTCCTGTTAAATCTTTTTTATTCTGGAATTTTGGGTATAACTTACCAGCTCCCTTTGGCCAAGAGTAATGTCGAGTCTTGCTGACAAAATACCTGGCTGGTTTGTCGATGCCGAACTTCTTCTCCAATGCCGCACGGCCGATAGTCTGGATGTTGTGGTCCTTGAGAGCACTCTCCAGAAACTTACTGGTGATTCCGAATTGTTTGTTAAGTTCATTCGGGAGATCGAGAATGGTCTCAGGACGAATGTTGAGAAGATCCCATGCTTCGAGATCCTTGAACAACTTCTTGTCTTTTGAGTGGTAGCATGAAGGGGCCTTGAACTTGTCTCCAATGAATTCGAGCTTCCCTCCTTCTTGGAGTGCAAGGGAGAGACTCAGAGGATAGAACTTGAGGTTTCGCGCTTTGTTGTGTCACGGGTTAGCATCCATGTCACACATACTCTTCTCGGATGAAGACATGTTTGAGGGGTAATTGGGATACGTACCAACCCAGATAGACTCCAAATTCGCAATAGTACCATCACAGGTAATGTGTCCCCATGACACCGGAGATTTCTGTGCATCGGTGTTGTACCCGAACAGCTTGCACAGTTGCTGACCTACTCGCAACTCAACAAGAGTAGTCATGGGACTGGCCTCAAGAGCGACGTTGTTTGGGTTGTACAGCATAGTCATGAAATACCCGAGCAGGGACGACATGGTCAAGTCTGTGCACATGTGGGCTTCATAGCGGGGTGACCAGAAAGGTGCCGAGTGCTCGCCCAGAAGTTGTGCGACCTTCTCAGTAGCAAGGCGAAGATCACTTCTCGCCTTCAGGAACACGGGAGAGCGTCGATACTCTTTCGAGATGAAGGCCTATTGCGTTGATGTCAGTGAGTGGCAGGGAAATCAAAGAGTTGGTTAGGAACAGTACCTGATCCTCGGGATAGTAGCTTTGCCTGGCTGCAAGTAACTCATCAAGAATCGTGTTGATGTTGGCTCGGAAGTCAGGAAGGTTCGAGCCCTTAGGTCCGATGAAGTAGGCATGAGTCTCATCAAACTCATCTTGACGTATGTCAGACATGATGATTGTTGGCGAGCTTTTGCTTCTTCGGTGAAATAATGGAGTGTAGAAGAAGCTTTGCGTTGCTTCTTCTGAGTGTTTGGATCAAGATACCTAGAATGATGGAGGCGGATTGGATTTATATACCCATTTAACCTTTGAGCTTCTCAATGCACACACGTCTTCATTCTCCCCCAGGACTGACGTACTTGACTTCTCCCTTATTGCCCTGTTCTGAACACGATCAACATCCCATTTACGCAACATGTTTCCATATTTTAAGAAACGGAATGCTGTAAGAGGCGAAGTGCGGAGTTGGATATGCATCAATCCTTCACGGGAACTGAGACCTGCATCGTAGTACAGCAGGGACTTTTGGTGGCGAGTAACGTAATCTGTCAGAAGGGATCGGGTGTTCCTTTCGGCCGTTGAAGGGCAGCAATTATCTGAAACCGTTGAGGTCATATCGGATGTCGGCCAATCTCTCATCAAAAGGTCGAAGCCTGAACAGGAAGAATGAAGGCATTGATGCATCCGAGCCAGCCACGACTTCAATAGTTAGCGCAGATCTTTTCCCGGGAGATTAATTTAGCCTTGGCTATCCTCGGCTTCAGCCGCTCGCTATATCCCGTGTCTCAGTTCTCGCGAATCGGGTTTAATGTCGAGGTCCGGGAATCCTTATTGAGTAGCCAAGCCAGGGAGGGTTCGGTAAGACAAAGGCTGATCGAAAACACGTCAGTGATCCATCGGCATTAGTAGAGCAAATCATTGCGTGTTTTTCATGGTCGGGGACAGAGATGTGATACCCAGCCAGTGCATTCCGCGTCAACGCCGCTGTAGTGGACGGTGGTACCACCGCGGAGAAGGTACAAGACCACTATTGCAGGCCCTCAGAACGTAGGGATCTTCGAGCATAACTTGTGCATAAGATTGTATTTGTGATCAATGCATTATCTCAGGTAGACTTGGCATTGATCGGCCTCGTCTCTGCTGATCCATGAAGTAGGAAAACCGCCACTCTGCCTTGTGAACTTTCATGCTCAAATATGCCTACAGTGTATAATAATGTTTACTCAAGAAATGGGATAAGAGACATAAAAGTAACCAAGGGACTCCACAATCACCGTGGTACGATTGGGAGTATCGCCAAACTGCCATCAAGGACAGGATTAGAATGAGTCACCCAGCAGACCCTGCAGGAGTTATTTTCCAGCAGCCCTGTTTCCAATTCCAACAAATAATTGTGGGCTGTTGACAGAAACTACACTGATGCCTCTACTCGGAGGTCGAGTTGTAATAGCTAAGGAGTTAATGACGGGGATGACAAAAGTCTCGGTGTTCCCCACAGGCCGTCAGCAGGTTGCATTAGCGCGAATGTAGTCGCTACTTACCGATTGGTGAGGGCGGAGATTGTCATGTTCGAAGAATCTATATAAGCTTTTCAAGAATGGGTTGGTTTCTAATAATCTTTCGGTTTTCTCACTCTATCCTTCGTCCTGCTATTCTCTTGCAATTTTCATTAATCATGGCCTTCGCAACAGCTCCCAAACCTAACTCCCTCTTAGGTTGGCACCGCATCTTATCTCCGAGTGCCGGCGTCAAGGTATCTCCCATCTGCCTAGGAGGTATTAGCATTGGCAACTCGTGGAAGTTTTATACCGGCAAGAATGAAGAACCATTCGAACTACTGGATGCGTTCTATGAATTGGGCGGCAACTTCATCGATACAGCTAACGTGTACAACAATGAAGGATCTGAGCAACTCATCGGCCAGTGGATGGAAGAGCGCGGTGTGAGGGATCAGATGGTTATTGCGACCAAATACTCTGCCGGGTATCGTGCCTACAACCATGATCAAGAGCCCATACAGACAAACTTTACCGGAAATTCTGCCAAGAGTATGCGAGTCTCGGTGCGCGATAGTCTGAAGAAGCTGAGGACCGACTATATCGACATCCTATACGTCCACTGGTGGGACTACGCAACTCCTGTCGAGGAGGTAATGAGAAGTCTACATGCTCATGTTATGGCAAGAGAGGTTCTATATCTCGGAATCTGCAATACACCCGCTTGGATAGTTGTCAAAGCCAATGCCTGTAAGTACTTATGTAGCTCATAGGGAATGCAATACTAACACGAACAGACGCACGACAACATGGCCTGACACCATTCTCAGTCTACCAAGGCAACTGGAATGCGTCTCTTCGTGACATGGAAGGCGACGTCATTCCCATGTGCGAGGATCAGGGGATGGCGATTGTACCTTGGGGAGCACTTGGCACCGGCTCCTTGCTTTCAGCTGCGCAAAGAAAAGAAAGGGAAAACGATACAGATGCTCCAAAGATACCAGTGTCTGAAACTGCCCTCAGAACCAGCGAAGCATTAGAAAGAATTGCGGACCGAAAGGGAACGACCCTCCAAGCTATCGTAAGTTTTCATTGTCTCCCATCGAGTATTCGGCGCTGACGTTCCAAGGCTCTCGCATACTTGTTCCACCAAAGCACATACGTCTTCCCAATTGTTGGCGTTAACACAGTCGAGCATATCAAAGCAATACCTGAGGCACTGCGAATCAAGCTTACAAAGGAGGAAATTGATGAGATCCACGAAGCTTCTCCTTATAACCCGGGTTATCCCATGAACTTCACCCAATACATGCAGCCGGTGAAGTATGATCTCTCTTGGACGCCCGCGGATAACCAGCAATACCAAATGGCCGCTTGGATCGAAGCCCCGCCCAAGCCTCTGGTAAGAACTTCGGAGCACCCAGAAAGCTTTGATAGAGGAGCTAACTTTTTCTAGCCATATCAACCAAGGTCCGAATAGAACCTTGTTTGGTGTACCCGGTAGTCACCAATTCGCTTCTCATCCATGCATAATTTTGATATAGAATACATATGAGCAATAGGACCTTCCTACATTGACCAGACCTGGCTCGGTCAGCTGGTTGTTGATTGTGGATTTTCTGAGCCCGCAGCTCTCTCATATTCTCTGGGAGCCATGTTTCGAGCACTTGCATAAGGATGGGGCTGTACGTCTCATATTCTAATACTTCACAATTTGCAGTGTTCTAAAAGTAATAATTCTTTGATATATTAGCAAAGTTCCATAATCGCCTAACTCCTCCCGAATTAGTGACTTGAAAGGGCTGGGTCACTCTCCAGGTTATCACTGTCGGACACTACTAGAAATATCCAAGGCTTCCCTATGGTGAGATAATATCTAAAGTGGTGCCAGTAATCGACCAGTGGGCTACAATACTAGAGCTCACGTCAGATTTCGGAGGATTTGCTTGTGTAACATCGGGCCACATTCGCATTCGAGGCGATGCATCAGTTATCACAGTAAGCGATGCGATTTTGTTCTGGCTTTTATAAATCAAGCAGCTCAGTGTTCGGAAGCACAAAATTGAAGGTCTTGTGTGCTGACCCTTTCAAAATAAAAGAACTTGAAGGTTTCTCATACAAACAGCATGAATGCACTACCGAAAGAAATCATGCACATCATCATCTTGGTAGCTCAGCTTCTATATTTCTAGGTTCCATCTCCGGCATCGTGATGTCTACTAACTACTGTTACAGAGCCTGGGCACGGGCGATCTGGTACGACTACGCAGAACTTGCCATTATCTAAACGACTACTGTGCTTTAGAGATTTTGAAATCTGCCGCCAGAGAGATGTCAACGTCGGAAAACAGCAAGGGCGACACTAATAGCAACAATCTTTATCTTCACCGGACGGTTGAAACATCTTCACATAGTATCCTTGAGCGTCTACTGGAGCTGAAAACACCCTTGTACCTCAGCGATAGGCAAGACGAAACTGCACTACACTGGGCAGCACGTAAGGGCTGCGACGTGTGTGTTCAAAGTCTACTGGCTGCTGGGACAGCCCCAAATATCGCCAGTGCCACTGGTTGGACGCCTTTGATGCTGGCTGCCAGGCTCAATCACTTGGCTGTCGCGAAACTTTTGTTAGATG
Organism: Fusarium lateritium; assembly: GCA_014898835.1. Lineage (NCBI taxonomy): Eukaryota > Fungi > Ascomycota > Sordariomycetes > Hypocreales > Nectriaceae > Fusarium > Fusarium lateritium. The sequence goes on from JAAVTZ010000238.1 coordinate 55,840, forward strand.
CTGGTGCAGATGTGAACCAGGAAGGTTTCCACGGGTGGACTCCCTTGCATCTTGCGCATCGATTTGGACATAACATCATGTATGAGTTTTTGTGTTGTTCGGGAGGTGACGAGAAAATCATGGATAATGACGGGCTCAGTCCAAGACAAGCCATTTTGAAACAAAAAGGCTGGGGGGTCCTCTAGTCAAGGTGGCACCTACGAAAAGAGACGGAGCACTTGAGAAGTAGGCTCCATATTTTAATAAGATCTTTACCGAGGTTGTCCTGATATACTTTGGCTTGTTCTTGATTTCTAGTATATTACGACGTGCTCTATACTGTCACCGTCAAGATATCCATCGTGGAGTCTAAAGAACTAAACAGCGTTAAACAATGCCGTTAGATAGGATCTCGATACAGAAGGCCATTCTGCTTAATTTTTATAATGACGAAACCGTGGGATGGATCCTAGTATTCTGTGATCCATGAGACAACTCACCCTATCTCAATATCTTAGAAAAAGAAAAGAATAGCACTGACCGTATCTGATCATCTGACCATTGAGAACAGTGCGTAATAGCATGTGCGGGGGAACACCCTGGTCTGGAAGACGAAGCGAGTTCCGGTAATCATGGATGAGATGTATCATAGGACTAGAGAGAATAGCCTAATTATCAACTCCAGGTTCCGTGGTGCGGGGGTTGTTTGTACTCGGCATATGGATGTCAAGGTTATAAATGAACAAGGTTTTCCGTGTCGGGGATATACTGTGGGTGCGGAAAAGTGACATCCTGTTTTAACCGATGGATCAGGTTCGTAATGCAATGAAAGAAATACAAGGATGTCGGTGACCAGAACTGGGGTAGAGATGATGTGCGCAGCATGGTATTTGGAACCCCGGTAGGGATTCAGCGGCTTGGAAAATCTCAAAAGGAATTGCTGAAACATTCGATAGCTTTGGAGTCATTACGTCTCTGCGTCTCATCCACCCGCCTTTCCTCTGGATACGTGCGTGTGTGGTGTGGAGTGACGTCTGGACTACCAGCTCGCTACCCCGGATAAATGCTGCATTCCACGCCCAGGATTCCCCAGCCCGAAGGATGCGTCCAGTATTTAGTGTTTGTCGATCACGCAGCTTTACCAAGGTCCGAAGGCGGATCAATTGCCCATCGTCTCTATATAAGAGAGCAATAAGTCGTCTCTTGGAGGCTCAACTTTAAGCTTAAGCTTAATCTTCACCTCCCACTCATCATGGACCCCTCCGCAAAGAAGTCCGATCCTTTGGATCCCCAAGTTGAACATGCAGATGAGGATCTCAAACCTCATTTGCACTCCTTGGAGGAGGCGCAGGCTGCGTCAGCCGCGGAGCATGCCACCACCCTGAAACAGGCACTACGGGAAAATTGGAAGGCGGTTGTTTGGTCCAGTGTCATCTCACTGACGATTGTCATGGAAGGTTATGACCAAAGGTAAATACTCTCAGATCGTTCACTTGCCAGACGCTAACGAGAATGCTTTAAACAGTCTCATGTCCAATTTCTTTGGGTATCCGACCTTTCAGCGCAAATTTGGTTCATACGTAAGTCATTTTTTTTTCATATCAGAACGATCAACTCATTCAGTGGCGAGCTGACATCTACCGCAGTACCCCAATCAGGATACATGGCAACTCACCGGAGCATGGCAGTCTGGCCTTCAAAACGGAACAAACGCTTGCGTCGTGATTGGGGGGTTCATCAATGGCTGGGCATCAGCTCGTTACGGTTACAGGCGGGTCATGCAAATTGCTCTTCTGCTGATGACCGGCTTCATCTTCATCTCCTTCTTCGCGGTCCGCATCGAAATGCTCCTCGTCGGTCAAATGCTCTGCGGTCTTACATGGGGAGTGTACGCTACTAGCGGACCAGCCTATGCCTCTGAGGTTTCTCCACTCGCCCTACGAGGTTATCTCACTGTTTACGTCAATCTCTGCTGGGCTATGGGCCAGTTTCTGTCTGCAGGTGTTTTGAAAGGGATGCTTGCGTATTCATCTGAATGGTCATGGCGAGTCCCAATCGCCATTCAGTGGATGTGGCCTCTCCCCATCTTTGCGGCAATTACCTTTGCTCCAGAGTCACCTTGGTGGTTGGCGAAAAAGGGACGCTTCGACGATGCCGAAGTGTCGCTTCGACGACTCTCGACACGATCGCGTGAAGACTGTCGCGCAACAGTATCTCAAATGCGTCATACGATTCAGCTTGAGTCCAACATTCAGTCCGACTCAAGCTACCTGGATTGCTTCCGAGGAGCGAATTTGCGACGAACGGAGATTTGCATGGTTGTTTTTGCAGGCCAGCAACTTTCTGGAGCCGTATTTGCTTACACTCCAACCTACTTCTTCTTGCAAGCTGGTATCAGCACCAGCAATGCCTTTGGAATTGCCATAGGTAGCACAGCTATGGCATTCGTAGGCACTTGTGTCTCGTGGGTTTGGCTATCCTATTTTGGTCGACGTACTCTTTACACAATAGGAGTTGCTCTCGCGAGCTGCTGCCTCCTCATTGTAGGAATATGTTCAGCTGCTTCTACCAGTCAGGGCGGTCAATGGGCACAAGTCTCTTTCGTGCTCGTATGGAAGCTTGTGTATTCGATGACTGTTGGTCCGATTTGTTACGCTATCATCTCCGAAACCTCGGCCGTTCGGCTACGACCACAAACTGTGGTGATTGCAAGAAACACATACGCCATGACTCAGATCGTAGCGAATGTTCTGAACCCTTATATGCTGAACCCGATCGAATGGAACTGGAAAGGTAAGGCGGGTTTCTTTTGGGCGGGTACCTCGGCTATGACAGCTATTTGGTCATACTTTAGACTACCGGAAACCAAGGATCGCACCTATGAAGAGCTGGATATCTTGTTTGAGCGGAAGACAAGCGCAAGAAAATTCAAGGCGGCTTCGGTTGATGCCTATGGCATTGATGGACACTAGTTGCGTTGGGCGGGTGGAATCGTGGCATTGTCACTTGCTTTCGAAAGTGGGACGTTGTCAAAATACTAGATACTTTGGTATTCCAGAATTTAATCAATACTCTGCAGAAACCAGGCGAGAATGATCGATCTCAACGCTAACCGGCCACTCAGTCGTAAAAAATATGGCACACAAAGCCACAGCTCAGTATACAAACCACAGGTAGCTTAATAGACC